>CAUYQU010080687.1:0-163313 GCA_963574635.1 Cheracebus regulus | reverse complement strand
AAAAAAAAAAAAAAAAAAAGTATTTGTTTTTCTTTCTTTTGGAAAATGATTTTGCTAAATAAAAACTTCTAAGTTGGTAGGATTTTTTCTCTTAGCTCTAAAACTTTCACTCCAGTCTCATTCTGCCTGCATTGTTTTGGACATATCTTGTGAACTTTGAAAGACTTTCCTTATCTTTTTAATTTTCTTCTTGTGTAAGACAGGGAGGCTAGAGGGGGCTAGAGTTTTCCAACTGTCCTTCTCCCAGGCCTGATAAGTCTCTAGTAAAGTGATTTTTCACAGAGGACAGGTTTTTATTATGAAAAATGCTTTTTAAGTATTTTATACCAATATTTTCCCCTGGAAGATTTTCAAGGGGTTACATTTCCCTCTGCTCAAAACATGAGGGAATTTTTCTCCAATCTGTACAGTGAGAATGTGTTTCTGGAAGTGAAACACATGAAAGTGTGGTGACCCCTTAATGTTGGGCCCCTAGAATTTCCTAACTCTCAAGCTAATCGATAATAGGCTTCCATCAGTTTATCACAGTGCAATTTAATTGTTCCTCCTGCTTATTAACTCTAGTGACTTCTCTCCCAATAATTTCTATATTTCAGAGTGATGGTTTGCCTAGTAGCCTCAATTCTCTGGTAGATTCAAGAAAAGTCATTGACTTTTAGCCTTCTCAGCTTTATTCTGGTGAGAATGATTGCCATGACTTTGAAGTCCTCTACATGATATAGCTGAAACCAGAAGTACATACAATCTTTCAAGGATGTATGATGATTCTTAGCAAACAAACTAAATGAGAGAGAGAGATTTTCTCTCCAAAGCAAAATATGGGTTTGCTCACAGCTTTGGAAGATAGAGATCATGTCTCTCACTCATACAAATGTCAGGCATTCTTTGGTCATTACAAAAGATTTGGATATTTAAATTCAGAATTTGTTTTCTATATTGTAACCCACTTCTTGTATAGGTGTCACCTGGCCCTTATCTTTGCCCTGTGAGGATTGGGGTTTGGGAAGCCTGCAGAAAAAAAAAATGGTGATAGTCTGACTTTTGGAATTGCTGTGATAAAAAAACAAAAAAACACCTGTCCTTTGTCTCTGATTCAGGTCTTATGTATTCTACTGACATCTATGAAATTTTGGTTGGCTAACTTTTTGTCTTGGAAATAAGGTAAAGTGTCAGATCCTTTTCAGTTCTTCACACACCATGCCAATATATTTGCAAGCATTATTGAAAGGGAAACATGACTAAAAACTACAGTCGTCCCTTGATATCTACAGAGGCTAGGTTCCAACAATCCCAATGCACACCAAAATCCAGATATTAAAGTCCCTCATATAAAATGGCATAGTATTTGCATATAGTGTACACACATCCTCCTTTGTGTGTGTGTGTGTGTGTGTGTGTGTATACTTTTTTGCTCAGCAAATATTTATTGATCTTCAATTATAGCCCAGACATGTAAAATAACAGCAGCAGACACATAAAAATCATATTTTGGATTACATATTAGATAGTAGGAACCACAGTAAAATGAAGAGGATTTAGTTATTCATTCATCAGTGTTTATTAAACCCTACAATATGCCAGGCATTGTGATGAATGGTGGGGATTTGTGATTGAATAAGACAGCTATTGCTCTTAAATTACTTGCAGGCTACTGAGACATATACAAGTAGATATAGAAATCAAATGCCAAGTGACATATAGAGGGGTCTTTTAAAAGTGCTGACAGTGTCACTGATTCTGCCTGGGAGAAGCAAGGAGGGCTTCACAGAGGACTCTGCCATATATTTTAAATCACTTCTAGCTTATTTGTAATACTTTATATGATATGTGTTATGTAAATAGTTGTTACACTGTTTTATTTCTTTATTTATATTTTTAAAATATTTTTGATTTGAGGTTGGTTGAATCCATGGGATGTAGAACTTGCTGATGTGGAGGGCTAAGTGTATATTCTTACATAGCCAAAGCTCATTCAGGAAGAAATGAAAAAACATAAATAAAATAGAATTAACTGCTTAAAAATTTATCATAAAAGAAACACCAGGTTTAGACTTTTTAGGTAACTTTTACCAAATGGTCAAGAAGGTGATAATTCCAATTTTATACAATTTTTTTTCAGAGAATAGTAAAACAATCAAGATTTCCACTTTTTTAGGTTGTTACTTCAGCCTTGATAAACAAAGTCAATGTGACAAATAATTATAATAAGAAAAAATTCTATATGAGGAAGACAAATTATCCAGAATCTCATTATCAGTGTAGATTAAAAAACTGTCAATAACTGAATTCAGAAATGCAAAACGAGAGTATACATCTTGACCAATTTAAATTTTATTCAGTAATACAAGGTTAATTCTGCATTATCTGATTCTCAGAGTTCTGCAATAAAAAAAGATAACCATATCAATAGATTTTTAAAAACATTTTGAATAAAATTTAATGACCATTTATGATTAAAATATCTTTAAAATAGTGAATATAGACAAATTTTTTACTAAAGTTATCCACAAAAAGCATCATTTTCAAAGGGAAAGCATAGAACATTCACATTAAAAATCAAGATCAAAACAAAGATGCCTATTACTAACATTTTCATTCACTGTAAAATGTAGGTTCTATGCAGTACAAACTATTAAGAAAAACAAAATAAAACTAATATGGAACCACAAAAGCCAAATCAATCCAGAAAAAGTAGAACAGAGATGGAGGCATCATATTTCCTAATTTCAAGTTATATTACAAAGCTAAAGTAAACAACATGTTATGATATTGGCATACAGACTAATGGAACAGAATAGAGAGCTCACGAAGAAACAAATACACACAAGGTCAACTGATTTTCATTCAGAGAGCCAAGAATATGTAATAAAGAAAGGATAGTATCTTCAACAAATCGTATTAAAAAAATGGATATCCACATGCAAAAGAATGAATTATTCCCTTTATTTTACAACAGACATAAAAATCAACTTAAAATACATTAAAGATATAAATAAAAGACTGAAACTATAAACCTCATAGCAGAAAACACAAAGTCTTCATGACATTGGTCTTGGAAATGATTTCTTAGTTCTGACACCAAAATTATAAACAACAAAAGCAAAAATAATCAGGTGGGACTATATCAAACTAAAAAGCTTATGCACAGTAAAGGTGTCAGTCAGCAGAGTGAAAAGGCAACCTATGACATGGAAGAAAATATTTGTAAACCATATATCTGATTGGGGGTTAATCTCCACAATATATAAGGAAGTCCTACATCTCAATAGCACAAAAGCTAATAAGCCAGTTGAAAAATGGGCTAAGGATTGAACAAATATTTCTCTAAATAAGACTTACAAAGATATATGAATAATGTCCCACATCACTGTCAGGGAAATGCAAATCAAAATCACAGTGAGATATCACCTCATACCTGTCAACATGGCTATTATAAAAAATCAACAGAATACAAGAACTGGAGAGGATGTAGAGAGATTGGAACTCTATCCATTCTACTCTTGGTAAAATGTAAAATAGTGCAGCCACTATGAAAAATACTGTGGAGTTTCCTCAAAAATTAAAAATATAACCATATAACCCAGCAATTTTACTTTTAGATTTTTATCCAAAATAATTAAAATCAGCACCTCAAAAAGACAGTACTCTCATACTCATAACGGCACTATTTACAATAGTCAAGAAATAGAAACAACCTGAATGTCAGGGATGAATAGATGTTTTAAAAGTGTGTTGTACATATATGCAATGGGATATTACTTAGCCTTGAAAACGAAGGAAATTCTGCAATAAGTGATAACATATATGAACCTTGGGGGCATTATGCTAAATAAAATAAGCCAGTCACAGAAAGACAAATACTGCATGGGTTAACTTTATGAAGTAATTGAACTTGACTGTTCAAATAAAATCAAATAATGGAATGGCGATTTCCAGGTGCTGGAGAAAAGGGGAAAATGGGATATTACCAATGAATGGACATAAAGTTTTAGTCAAGCAAGACAATAATCTCTAGTGATCTGCCATACAACATTGTACTTATGGTAAGGATACTATCTTATATAGGTAAAAATTGGTTAGGAGGGAGGGTAGATCTAGTGTTAATTGTTCATATCACATTTTTTAAAAAGTGCCATAAAGCAAATACAAATATTAGCCAACACACTGGGATAAGATATTTGTGAATATGGATAAATACACATACATGTGTGTGTACATAAAATATATATAATATATGTATATGCAAAATGATTTGGGTATTTAAAAAATTCTCAGCTGGGGATAGTCACACTTGCCTGTAGTCCCAGCTACTTGTAAGGCCGAGGTGGAAGGATCTTTTGAGCCCAGAAATTCATGGCTGCAGTTAGCTCTGATCATGCAACTGCTCTCTGTGTGGGTGACAGAGCAAGACTCCATCTCTAAACATCAATCAATAAATAAAATAAAAAATTAAAATTCTCTGACAAATCAAAAAGAAAGATTTAAAAGCATACATAAGAGACAACATGAATTACCAGTAATGATTTAAATGCATGGTTGATCTTATTAGTAATAATTATAATGCAAATTAAAACAGTGATGTTATATTTTATATCCTCAAGATTGGCAAATGCACAAAAACTTTAAAAATATGACAGTATTAGTATAGATAAAAATGAGGAACAAAAACCACTCATACTCAAACTGTACATATTCAAAATTTACTTGTCAAGCAATTTGAAATTATCCAGTAGAGCAATAATGTATGTATCCTAAGACCAGCAATTATATTTCTTAGCACAAACACTGAAGAATCTCTTCTGCAAGTGTACCAGAAAACCTGTACAAGAACCTTCATAGATGTCCTTTTTGTAGCCATGTTTGAGAAATATTCCAAATCTACATCTGTAGTAAAATCTTCATATAAACTGTGACATACTCACACAATGAAATAGAATATCACAATACAAATGAATAAACAGAGTCTACAGGCATCATCATAGATCGGTCTCACAAATTTAATTTTAATTAAAAGAAGCAAGTGGTAAAAAATATGCATATGTCATGTTTTCTTCTGTATAAACTTCAAAAAATGTTTTCATAAATTAGAAACCTAAGTAATATATTTCACTATGTATACAATATCAATGACTCGATAATTTTTCAAAAGAAAAAAAAGTGATAGACACACAATCTTGTAGTTTTTCTCTGTCATGGAAGGACGAGGTAGAGGAAGGTGAGTGGGGAGGAGCAGAATAGGCTTCAACGTTGTTGATACTTTATTTCTTAAAGAAGATGGTAAGGACATGAATGTATATTTTGGTCATTATTCTTTGAAGCATGCACACATATACATCCTTTTTAATGAACAATTCATATCTTAGTAGTAAAAAAAAAAGAAAGAAATGTGTTAAAGAATTCAAAGAAAATTTTCATTCCTGTCTTCCTTCCCACCTGTCTTTTCTTTTCTTCACCCCAAAACTTTCTCCTTTGTCAAACAATGCATTCAAATCTATTTTCAGTCAATTAAAACTTTAATCCTCTCTAAAAACTCTGCAGTAAATATGAAGACCTTTTATACTTATGGGACTGTAATAATTTTTTGTTATTAAATGTATCTTCTTGCTCCTGGGTAGCTGCCCTTGGTCATGGATAGTTTGGACAGGTTCCTTAGGTACTCCCTCTATCAGGCTGCAGCCTGGATGCTCGTACCTCCCAGTGGACTGCAACGAATGTGGTGGCCACCTCAGTGCAGGAGAGGGTGACCCTTGTGGTCTCTGTGGCTGCATGTGAGCCTAGGTGACCTAGAGCTGGGTGGTAGAGGGAAAGCCATGAGGCAGTTGGCTGACTGGGGCTGGAGCGAAACAGCTAGGATTTAAAGCTTTAAAAGGGAGTAAAGAGTAATGTTTACAAGGAAATAAAAGTAAGTAAGTCACCTCTAACCTCTTCCAGCCATTTTCTCAGTAAAGTGTCCATATTAAGTTTACCTGCTTTCCCAACTGTGATCACCCTTCAGTTACAGGGTTGAAAATGGAGCATTTCCAGGTCTGAGAACAGCAAAGAGTTCATTCCTTTTAGGACATCCTTACTGATGTTATCTTTTCAAACTCTATGAAGATGGCATCATTCTTTCTTCATTGCTAACAGTTTTTCTGTTTCATGGTCAATATGATTGATAAAACCTCTAAAGTAACAAATGAAATAGTCAGGGGCGTGGAAAAGATCATTTTTATATTCTTCTAGGATTGGCTATGAGCTGTAGTATTTTCATTGGAGGGAGTTTCATTTTCAAAAAGAAAAACGAAAAAGGTCTGCCACTGTAGAAAAGGCTCATGACAGCGGGTCATGGTGGGCATACACATCTTAGAGAATGGTGGTGGTAGGTGGAATTGCTGTTGATGAGAGCTGGGGAGATGGCCAATGTCACTCACACATTTGCATGAGCTACACTGGTGACTCCATTAGGAGTTCTTGGAGACCTAGAAAGTGCCACTCTTTCTTCATACTTTCTAAGTGAATAACTTAATCTCATGGGAATATTGGGTAGTTGCTGAGTATTCTAGGATCTACGGTTATGGTCAATTGGCCATGCTTTAAAAGAAGAGGGGTTAGAGTACTTAAAGGCAATGTTTCACAGGCTAGGTGATCCAGGTTTTGTGGGCTTTGCAATACTTGTGGTCATTGTGTCCCTGATTATTAATCTCTCTAGTGGAACTATGCCATGGACAGACATGTTCTGTATATAACCATTGACTCTGTAATTGGAGCATTTTTAGTCTCCTGTGTGAAGGGCTTAGGCATTGCTATTGAAGAGCTACTGTCTGGGCTCTGATGTGCCCTGGTCTAATTTTGCTGCTGAGCTTTGTTGTCTGAGTGAGCCCACAGATTAATTATCTAAATAAGGCTCTGAATATATTCAGCACTTTCATAGTGACTCCAATATATGAAGCATTTTTTACATTAGTTTTAACTTGTTCAGCTATTCTTTTTAAGCTGTGTCAAGGTATGTCTGCTGATAATGTCACTGGTACTTTGAGTGGCTTTTTATAATAATTGTGGGGATATTCTTGTTGCAAGCCTTTAACTATGTCAACTTTAATTTAGCAAGTCTTCCTCTGCCTATCCTAAAAGACGAAAAAGCAATGAATAGCAACTTCTCTAACGTATAAAGTTTTTAATAATAGTAAAGAAAGCTTAACCTGTGGAATTGAACAGCACATTGATGAAAACAACACCTGCATACGTGGAACTCATGGAACTCAGACAGCTTTTAAGAATAATCTAATTAAAAGGTCATCCCATAAAAAGTAGATGATTATATTATCTTATTTTCATCTCATTGTCCGTCCTATTAGATCTGGTTGGATATTGATTCTTACATGATATTAAAAGCAAATCAAGGGCATACTTATTGATGCTATGAATACTATGAATATATACGGTGCCATCAAGAATTCTGAAAGACAATCTCAAATGCTAGATTTCTGAAAGATCAAAATCTCCCAAATCTCCTAAACATCTAAAATTCTAAACATCACCATCCAAAAGATTAAAATCCAAATGTTGAAACTTTGAAAGCTGAATTCTGAAGAAAATATGAGTGGGTTTTGGAGTTATACACAGGTAAGCTGCATCATGTCAGTTGCACCATGTTAGGTGAAACTATGACTTTGTTATTGTCCTTATTTGGAAATTAAATATGATGTAGGGAGATGTATACAGGTGCCAAGTTAAGGAGGGGTAAATTTGTGGACTTAATTTTAAGTGTCAACTTGACTGGATTAAGAAAACCTAGAAACCTTATATGGTATTCTTTTGGGTGTGTCTGTGAGGCTGTGTCCAGTGCAGATTAGTATGTGAGTCTGAGTGAAGTATGTGGGAAAGACCAGCCCTCAATGTTTTGAGTGTTTCTGACATCACAGAAGAAGAGAAAACACAGACAAATGATACAAGAAATCTTTCCTGACAAATTATTCAATCACGTGTGACTTCTGCCTATTCACACATAGTGTCATCCTTGCCCAAAAAAAGCCCTTCAAGCCAAATACACTGGCCTGTGCCTGTAGTCCTAGCTGCTCCAGGGGCTGAGGCAGGAGAATTGCTTGAGCCCAGGAGATCAAGGCTGTAGTGTGCTATGGTTGTACCTGTGCTAGCCACTGCTCTCTATCCTCCAACCTGCGCCACATAGAGCAACCCTGCCTCTAAAAAATACAAGGCAAACAAATACCCTTTTTCAGAGGATTAAAAACAATTGAAAGCTCAGAGACCTTCTGCAGCAAAGGCATTTGATGATATAGAGATTCCGCCAATGTTAAAAACACATTAAATGGCGACCTATTCCTGGTGAGGAATTTGACTGTTGAAGAAGGTAGTCTTCCTGTATTTACTGCTAAATCTAACAGAAAAACTAGCTCACGCTGCATTCACTTTTGCTAATGGATGGCACTTCCAAAGCTGTCCCTACCTTTTTTTATCAACTATATAAATGATATCTCTGTTGTATCCGGAAATTCTAGAACTTATCTCATTTATGTATGAATGGGAAAAAAAGTGAAGCATTTTATAAATGTATGTTTGAAAATTTGGTAGATGTTGCAGAGAAAAATAGATTTCAATTGAATTCCCAAACCGTGATGACAGATGTGAAAACAGGTTTCAGCAAGCTACTAAAAGTGATTTTTGAAACAATCATTAGTAAGTATTCTGGCTTCTTTAGGCAAGTGTGATTTTAATTCATTAAAAGTTCCCAGAATTTCATCAGCTGCAATAAATACCAGTGCAGAAAAATGATGCATTGTTAAACTGAAGTATTCACTGCCATCTCATGTGGCCAACCCACTAATTTGAATTTTCCAACAAATGCTTTGGGCTGAATGAAAAAAAAAAAAAGCAAAACTTTATTGGTAACAACTTTTATGAACTACCTCCATACAACTGCCCATAATATATATCTATAATACACATTCTCATATTTCAAAATTTTAATATTTTTTCCACTATTTTAAATTGTCATCATTTTCTATAATTTGCTATGCTATATATTTTGTCTTCAAATAATTTATAATACTAGGGGTACAAGTTATGTAAAGACTTTTAGAGAGTTCTAATCATCCTATGCATTTTTTTTGCAAATTTGACTCTATAAAGAGAATTATCTCAATGTTGACTCTGTATGTAAGCATAGTGTATGTAAAAATAGTGGAAGTTCCTCCATAAATGAAGAGATGTCCTTTTGTAAATCTGCGTTTGTGAAAGATAAAATTTCTTGAGATCTCAGCTCTCTGGGTGACTGCAAATGCAGCGGTGGCTTGTTATGTTTTTTGATCAGTCTCATCAAAACACAATGACAGTATTTCAAATGACCACAGTTATAAAGCTTGGAGCACACAATTACCAACCACAGTGACATGTATTTATTTCTTCTGCTTTTTGACCCATTTCTTTATGAATATGGTTTGACTGCTCATAACTGTCATACCCATGGGACTGTCATTAGTATATCTGAGTGTTTATGCTTGCAAAAATATGTATATTATTATTGCTTATTTTATCTGTCAAGTGGCCTATGACATGTTCTGCTGTGTCTTCAAATGTCTCTCAAATAAATCCTTTTAAAAACGAAAATAGCTGGGCATGGTGGCTCACACCTGTAATCCCAGCCCTGTGAGAGGCCGAGGTAGGCAGGTCACAATGTCAGGAGTTCGAGACCAGCCTGGCCAACGTAGTGAAACCCCATCTCTACTAAAAATACAAAAATTAGCTGGGCATGGTGGCGCGTGCCTGTAGTCCCAGCAACACAGGAGGCTGAGGCAGGAAGAATCACTTGAACCATGGAGGCAGAGGTTGTGGTGAACCAAGTTTGTGCCACTGTACTCCAGCCTAGGCAACAGAGCAAGACTCTGTCTCAAAAAATAAATAAATGAATGAATAAATAAATAAATAAAAATAAATGTCTTTGAAATAATTTTTAAAAATTATTTCTTTCCGGGGAATTGTGATTTTCTGAATTTTAGAATTTAGGGATTTTTATCCTTCAGGATTTCAAAATTGGAGATTGTGTCTTTCAGGATTATGGCCCAAACTCAAATACTTCTTAACCAGTTCTGGCCTGAAGTAGTTTTTACATATACAACACTTGATTTATTGAACTTTTTTGGCTTTATTTTTTCAACCAGTATTAGATTTTCCTGTTACCAGTTCCACCGATCTACTTCTCAATGATATCCTGACAAACTTTCTATCTCAGAAAATGTATGGACAGTTTCTTATAGAACCACAATGTCATTATCACACCTAAGAAAGTTAATAACAATGTCTGGGCATTTTAAAAAACTACTCAAAACACTGATCAACCATAATGACAGCTTAAAAGAGAAATAAATCTGCCAAAACAGTTGCGAGCATGCCTTGCCTCACAATTACTAGATAATAATAATTTTATATTGAATAACATTTGTTACATATATGTCACTGTGTTCCTGTCAAGTTTCTATTTTCACAAGAAGGAAATGTTTTGTTTTTTTCCCCTTTGGAAGGTAAAATCTATTTGTCTCAAATGTCTGTCTGAGTGTATTTTGGAGACAGGTCTGGGGTACTGGAGTGAGGAGAAAATTAGAATGTCACTGGACATGAGGCTATACCAATGAGGATGATCAACAAGGTTTTTCTTAAAAAAATAGTTTGATATATTATTTTTATGTGGATCTTATAACAATTGAAATGATATAACGAATAATAGGATACAATTTTCTTTCATATCATATTTCATGTTTCGTCTTTTGCCATTTGCATGTTGAAGGTCATAGACATGGTAAAGAGTATTAAATGAAAATTAAAACTATTTTTCTGCGGATCATTTAGGCTAATGAAAATGCTGTTTGGATTAGTTTTGGAAGCACCGATCAATTGCAATTCGAAGTACTTTATTACATTGTGATTTACGGTGCATTCTTTCTACAACCATTATTGCTTATGGTTATTTACTTTGCAGGTGATAATATTCTTGGATGAAAGATGTTTGATTATAATTCAAATACCTCTTCTTTCAAATTTATATGCCAATCAAACGCTTTATTAGTACAGGGTGTTATGTGAATCAGTCCTTCTTTCCGATTATTTTCAAGTTTTAATATAAAAGTTTTTACATAAATGTATTTAAATAATTAATATACACATTTTTAAATCTTAAAAATATTTCTATAATACCTTTGGTTAATTTTTATATACATGTGAAGTATTTTCAGCAAATTAACCTGAAATTGAAATGTTTTCTAAAACTTGTAAAATGGCATTTTTTTTTCTAAATTATTGTCAATTTTAGACATCAGGCTCAAACAATTCACAAACTTTCTTTGCATGATAAATTTATTTTTATCTTGATTTCAAGCTCTCAGTGCATGTCTTACAATGCTTTTTAAAGTAACTCAATTCATTTTCTAGACTCTTTTAGAACTGCCCTTTAATTTTGTATAAGTCTTTCAGTATGGTCCCTTCTTAATTAGAACACCAATCATTACCTTTTAAAATATCACCTTTCTTCCCTCCCCCACCCCGACCAGTGAAATCTTGAACTACAATGATTGCTTTGTGGCTGCTGCAGTTTAAATACTTGCTGCTTCTTCCAACGATTCCAAGACCCTTGTAGAGAACAGAGAATTGATTTTACCACTATATTTTCAGCATGTTCTCAGTCACAAATGATTGTTCCTTTCATAGCTAATATTTAATATTATGATTCTATTATTGAATTACTAATTGGCTGCTAATTGATTCTTCTTCATCTTCTTGCCAACTCACCTCCCACAATGTTAAGAGTCTTGTTTATTCTGGATTTTGGGTAAGTTCTGTTGAGATGTACAATATATCTTTTCTCGAAACTCAAATGTTAATTCTAAGAAAGCCCTAAAAGTAGATCATTACACTTGATTTAATTCCTAAACATCTGGATATTCACTTTGTATTCTTTAGAAGACACAATCAATGCTAAATGTAAGAAATTTTGTCATGTTGTTTTTATTCAGTTATAAGAAATATCCAATCTATTCTATTGCATTTTTTAAAGAAAACTCAGTGGATCAGAATTTCCAAAAAGAACATCAGTAAACCAAGTATATTGCCTCTCTTAAAATAGACTGTATGGATGTTTGAGTACTTAAATAAATTCTAACTGGTCAGCAGGGCACAAAAATATTGTGCTTGCAAAAAAATATAGATAAAGTAGAACAAACCTTTCACTGGTGTAAAAACCACTTGAGCAAACATTTGGACAAAAGACAGGTTTGTTCTATCTGAGGAAATTGGCCTGATGCGTCAGTTAGCAGAGAAAGTCTCTAAGGAATTGAATACTGCCTTTGGCTGACATATCAGGCATTAAATAAAAAAAGAAACCACTTATTCAACCTTAGCCGAACCCTTCTCTAGACACTAAAAAATTTCATCTATTAACTCTGCTCTTCTTGAACACCTTAAGGATACCTGAGAGAACTTATCTTTAGGGGCCTTCAACCAACTTGTTTCAATTGCTTCTCCTTAAATCCACCAAATTTCCATATTCATGGAATTGCCTATAATCTATATATGTCATCTTGTTTGTTCCCGCAACACTGTCACTATGCTCCTAGTATTATTTCAAATATCCATGAACTTCCATCTATGTTATATACAAGTAAAAAGCATGAGTGCTTTGAATCAGTGGGAATGCCAAGTCTGAAGCCATCACATGGACTGAATTGTGTGTGCTTGAAGTTTGAAGGCCCAAAGTGGCCATCAAATCAACACTCAATTTTTGTTAGGGCAGTAATCAACCTCAATGAGAATTTCACAAATCAATGCTGTAAGTCAGAAATAATCAAATTCCTGTACTCCAATGTTATGGAATGGATTTTTCCATAAATTGTCTTTGTGTTTGCTTTTCTTTTTAAACTCTTCCTTTGCATGTAGCGTAATTTCTGATCAAAGATTTTTGCTAGTAAGAACTTTATCTAGTGTTTAGGGCTAATGGGAAAATAGGATGGAAAGTATCAAGGAATATGTACTCAAATTTGCACATATCCCTTTTCTTAAAGTAGAAATGGTAGAGTTACTAGAGCTTAGTTCCTGGACACATACAGGGTAGAAGGAATATGTACCCACATTTGCACATATCCCTTTACTTAGAGTAGAAATGGTAGAGTAACTAGAGCTTTGTTCTTG
Source organism: Cheracebus regulus (assembly GCA_963574635.1). Lineage (NCBI taxonomy): Eukaryota > Metazoa > Chordata > Mammalia > Primates > Pitheciidae > Cheracebus > Cheracebus regulus. The sequence goes on along the minus strand of CAUYQU010080687.1, from coordinate 150,143 downwards.
GGCACATACAGGGTAGAAGGAATATGTACCTACATTTGCACATATCCCTTTTCTTAGAGTAGAAATGGTAGAGTTACTAGAGCTTAGTTCTTGGGCACATACAGGGAAGATGAAGGTCCACAGGTAATAGTTTCTAATTTAACCCCTCAATGTTCTTATGATGAATCACCCCCTCACATATCCTTTCTGGTACCAGTAAAAAAAAAAAAAATCATGGTCTACTCTATATATTTGTTTCCAATGGATGTTGTAACAAATTACCACGATCTTAGTGGCTTAAAATGTCATACTCTAAAGTCAAAAATCTAGAATCACTTTTACTCAGCCTAGGGGAGTATATTCGTTCATTCTCATGCTTCTGTAGAGAAATACCTGAGACTAGGTAATTTATAAAGAAAAGAAGTTTAAGTGATTCATTTCTGGATGGCTGGAGAGGTGTCAGGAAACTGACAATCTTGGTGGAAGGCACTTCTTCACAGGGCAGCAGGAGAGAGAATGAGAGCTGAGTGAAGGGCAAACCCCTTATAAAACCATCAGATCTCATGAGAACTCACTCACTATCATGAGAACAGTATGGGGTAAACTGCCCCTATGATTGAATTGTCTCCACCTGGTCCTGCCCTTGACATGTGGGAATTATAACAATTAAAGGTGACATTCAGGTGGGGATACAGAGTCGAACCATATCAGGGAGAATCTGTCTTTGCCTATTCCAGCTCCTAAACTCCATTTCTTGGCCCATAGCTCCTTCCTCCATCTTCCTCCATTTCAAGATGCAAGTAGTGCAGCATCTGGTTTTAGTCTAAACACTGACTTAATCTTCTGTAGTCAAACTTCTCTGACTTTCTCTTAAAAAAACTTCATTAATTTTATTTCATTGTGGTAAGTACACTTAACATAAGACTTACCTTATTAACACATTTTTAAGTGTATAATACAATATTCTTGGTTATAGTTACCATGTTGTATAGCAGACCTTTAGAACATACTCACCTTGCTGGATTAAAACTTTATGTCAAGGTTTATAATACCTCAACTTCTCCGCCCAGCACCTGACAACCATTTTGGCCTTTGATTTCATAAATTAGACTGATTTTTATGCCACATATAAGTGGAATCAGGCAATATGTATCTTTGGATTATTGGCTAAATCACTTAGCACAATGTCCTAAACTTTCATTTATGTTGTCTCATACTACAGAACTTCTTTCTGTTTTAAGTCTGAATAATATTACATTACACACACACACACACACACACACACACACACACACTATATTTTCTTTTTCCATTCATCTGTTCATAGATATTTAGGTTTTTTTTTTTTTCACATCTTGGCTATTGGATATAGTGCCACTATGACATAGAGTGCTAATATCTCTGAGATCTGATTTTAATTCATGTGGATAAAAAAGACCCAGAAGTGAGATTTCTGTTTGATGCAATGGTTCTATTAATTTTTTTAAAGAACTTTTATACTGTTTTCCATAATGGCATAAATGTTTCAATTTCTCCACATCATCTTCAATGCTTGTTTTCTTTGGAGTTTTTTAAAAATAGCCATCTTGACAGTTGTGAAGTAATATCTAGTTGTGATATTTTATATTTTCTCTTTTTGTGGTACATAGCAGGTGTGTATTTTATGAAATACATGAGATGTTTTGATAAAGGCTATAATGCATAATAATCATATCACCATAATGGGATATTTGTTACCAAAGCATTTATCCTTTGTGTTATAAACAATCCAATTACACTATTTTATTTTAAAATGTACAGTAAATTAGTGTTGACTGTACTTACCCTGTTGTGCTATCAAATACTAGATTTTATTCATTCTAGCTAACTTTACTTTTGTATTGATTATCGTCACCCACTTCCCCGTAAGTCCCATCCCAGCCTCTAGTGGCCATCATTCTATTCTCTATCTCCATGTGTTCAATTGTTTTAATTTTTAGCTCACACAAGTAAGTGAGAACATGTGACATTTGTATTTCTGTGCCTGTCTTATTTTATTTAACATAATATCCTTCCTAAAGTTCCATACATATCACTGAAAATGACAAGATCTCATTCTTTTTCACAACTGCATAGTACTCCATTAGGTTTTTGTGTTTATGCATCACACTGTCTTTATCCAGTCATCTGTTGATAGACACGCAGGTTGCTTCTAACTCTTGGCTATTGTGAATAGTACTACCACAGACATGGAAGTGCAAATATCTCTTCAATATTCTGATTTCCTTTATTTTGGGTATATACTTAGCACTGAGATTTCCAGGTCATATTTCAGTTATATTTTCAGTTTTTTTAAGGAATCTCCAAACTATTCTCCATAAAGGCTGTACTAATTTACATTCTCACCAACAATGTACAAGGGTTCCCTTTTTTCCATGCCCTTTCCAGTATTTATTATTGCCTGTCTTTTGGATAAAAGCCATTTTAACAGATAAAATGGTATCTCATTATATTTTTTATTTTCATTTCTCTGATGAGATTGAGCACTTTTTCATATTACTGTTTGCCATTTGTATATCTTCTTTTGAGAAATGTCTATACAGATATTTTGCCCATTTTTTAATCAAACTATTTGAGTTTTTCCTATTGAGTTGTTTGAGCTCCTTATATATTCTGGTTATTAATCCCTTGTCAGATAGGGAGTTTGCAAATATTTTTCTTCCTATTCTGTGGGTTGTCTCTTCACTTTGTTGATTGTTTCCTTTGCTTTGCAGAAGCTTTTTAACTTGATCTGATCCCATTTGTCCATTTTTGCCTTGGTAGCCTGTGCTTTTGGGGAATTACTCAAGAAATCTTTGCCCAGACCAATTCTCCTGGAGAGCTTTCCCAATGTTTTCTTTTAATAGATTCATAGATTGAGGTATTTGATTTAAATTTTTAATTTATTTTTATTTGATTTTTGTGTATGGCTAGAGATAGTATTCTAATTTTATTCTTCTGCCTGTCTATATCCAGTTTCCTCAGCACTAAGTTTCCCCAGGGAAGACTGTCTTTTCCCCAGTGTATGTTCTTGGCACATTTGTCAAAAATGAGTTCACTGCACTTTTACACTGTTGATGGGAGTGTAAATTGGTTCAACCATTGTGGAAGACAGTGTGGGAGACAGATACCTATTGTTTTCTGGCTTTTTGGAGTTCTGTATAAATTTAAAATTTTTTTTCCCCATTTCTGTGAAGAATGTCATTGGTGTTTTGATAGAGGTTGCATCAGATTTGTAGATTGTTTGGGGTAGCATGAACATTTTCTCAATATTAATTATTCTAATCCATAAACATGGTATATCTTTCCATTTTCTTATATTCTTTTCAATATATTGCATTAATGTTGGTTCAGTTTAGTGCTAGGTATTTTATTTTGTTGTAGCTATTGTAAATAATATTACATTATTGATTTTCAAATTGTATGTATATATTTGTGTATGTTTTATAACATGCACAACTTTACTGAATTTATCAGTTCTAATAGTTTTTTGGTGGTCTTTAGGTTTCTCCAATTATAAGATCATATCACCTGCAAAAACAGTATAATTTGTCTTTTTCCTTTCCAATTTGGATGTCCTTTTTCTCATTCTCTTGTCTGATTGCTCTAACTATGGCTTCTAATACTAAGCTGAGGAACAGTGGTGAAAGTGGACATCCTTGTCTTGTCCAAATGATGTGGTTTGGGTTTGTGTCCCCACACAAATATCATGTCAAATTCTAATCCCCAATGTTGGAAAAGGGGCCTGGTGGAAGAAGGAATCTATTTCCCCCTTGCCATTCTCATGATAGTGAGTGACTTCTCACAAGATCTGGTTATCTGTAAAAGTGCATAGCACCTTCTTCTTCTTTCTCTCTTCCTCTGTCTCTAGCCATGTAGGACACATGTGCTTCCCTTTTGCCTTATGCCATGATTGTAAGTTTCCTGAGGCTGCCCCAGTCAGGCTTCCTGTATAGCTGATGGAACTATGAGTCAATTAAACCCATTTTCTTAATAAATTACCTAGTCTCAGGTAGTACTTTACAGCAATGGAAGAACGGAAAAATACACAGATCTTAGAGAAAGGCTTTCAAGTTTTCCTCAATTAGAATATTAGCTGTGGGTCTGTAATATATGTCTTTTATTATGGTGATGCATGCTCCTTCTATAACCGATTTTTGAGGGTTTTTGGCATGAAGGGATGTTGAATTTTAACAAATGCTTTTTCAGGATCAATTGAAATGATCATATAGATTTGTCCTTCATTCTGTTGATATGACGTATCACATTTATTGTTTTGCATATAACAAACCATCCTTGCATCACAGAGATAAATCCTACTTGGTCATAATGAAAGATCTTTTTAATGTGTTGTTAAATATGGTTTACTATCATTTTGTTGAGGATCATGGCATCAATGTTATCAGGGATATTGATCTGTACTTTTCATTTCTAATGTGTCCTTGGTTTTGGTGTCAGGGCAATACTGGCCTCATAAAATGGGTTTGAAAGTATTCCTCCTCCTCTGTCTTTCAGACTAGTTTGAGTAGGATTGACATTAATTTTCTTTAAATGTTTGGTAAAATCAGCAGTGAAACTATCAGGTCCTGGGCATTTCTTTGCTAGAAGACATTTTATTATGGCTTCAGTCTCATTACATGTTATTGATCTGTTCAGGTTTTAAATTTCTTCATGATTCAATATGGCCCACGAAGAAATTGAAGAAAATGAAATGTCTGGGAATTTGTTCATTTCTAAAATGTTTTCTAACTTAACAACAAGAGTTGCTCATTGTGACCTCTACTAATCCTTTTAATTTCTGCAGTGTCAGTTATAATGTCTCCTTTTTCATCTTTGATTTTATATATTTATATAAAAGATAAATATATAAATGTAAATATTTTATATATTTGGGTCTTCACTCTTTATTTCTTAGTCTGGTTAAGGTTTGTTAATTTTGTTTATCTTTTTAAAAATCATCTTTATTGTTTCATTGATCTTTTTAATTGTTTCATTCATTTCAAATTCATTTATTTCTGCTCAGATCTTTTTCATTTCTTATTTTTCACTAATTTTGGCTTCAGTTTGTTCTTACTTTACCAGTTCTTTAAAATGTATTGTTAAGTTATTTATTTGAAGTTTTTCTTCTTTTTTGATGTAGGCACTTCTAGCAATAAATTTCTCTCTTAGTACTGCTTTCACTGTATCCCATAGATTTTGGTATGTTGTGTATCATTATCATTTCAGGAAATTTTTCAATTTTCTTCTTAATTTCTTCATTGACCTATTGTCATTCTAGGGCATATTGTTTAATTTTCATGTTTCTAAAGTTTCCAAAATTTCTCTTGTTATCGAGTTCTAGTTTTATTTCATCATAGTCAAAGGAGATACTTGATATTATTTCCTTTTTTTTGAATTTTTAAAGACATTTATGTGGCCTAACATACAGTATGTCCTTGAGAATAATCCATATTCTGAGAAGAAGAAGGTATATTTTGCAGCCTTTGGATGAAATATTATATAAATATTTAGTAGATCAATTTCTTATATAGTGCAGATTAAACCTAATATCTCTTTGTTGATTTCTGTCTTGATCTGTCCAGCTGAAAGTAGGGTGGTGAAGTTTCCAGCTATTATTGCATTTTGGTCTATCTCTCTTTAGCTCTAATATTTGCTTTATGTATCTGGATGCTTCAGCATTGAGAGCATATATATTAACTAATGTTATATCTTCTTGCTGAATTGCCCCATTTATTATTATATATTATCTAATTGTCTCTTTCTATAGTTTTTGCCTTGAATTTATTTTTTGTGATACAAGTATGGCTATTTTTGCTCTTTTTTAGTTTCCATTTGCATGGAATAGTTTTTTTCCATGCAAATGAAAATAATCTGTGAGTACCTTCATAGGTAAAGTGTGTTTCTTGTAGGCAACAGATCACTGTTTCTTGATTTTTTTTTTTTTTTTGTCCATTCAGCCACTCTAGGTGTTTTGGAAATTTTAGTCTATTTATATTTAATGTTATTACTGATAAATAAGGACTTAATCTTGCTTTTTTGTTATTTGTTTTCTGATTGTTTTGTGGTCTTCTCTTCCTTCTTTTCTTCCTTCCTGTCCTGTTTTTAGTGAAGGTAATTTTTTCTGGTGGTGTGTTTTTATTTCTTTCTTTTCTATTTTTGAGTATCTGTTACATATTTTTTGAACCAAGGTTGCCATAAAGTTTGTAAATAATATCTTATAACCCGTTATTTTAAACTGATGACAACTTAACACTGATTGTATGAATGAACAAAGAAGCAAAGAGAAAACTGATAAAAACCCTGCACTTTAATTTCACCTCCCTCCTTTCTAACTTTTTGTTATTTTTGTTCATATCTTATTATCTTATGTCTTTAAAAGTTGTTGTAGTTATTTTTGATAGGTTTCATTTCCAGTTGTTTTACTCATGATATGAGTAGTTTATACATCACGATTACTGTTACAATATTCTGTGTTTTTCTTTGTACTCACTCTTACCAGTAAGTTTTGTATGTTTAGATGATACTGTATTGCTCATTAACATACTTTACCTTCAGATTGAAGAAATTCCCTTGGAATTTCTTGTAGCAAAGATCTAATGTTGATGAAATCCCATAGCTTCTGTTTGTCTTGGAAATTATTTATCTTTATTGTTTGAGGGATGTTTTTGCTGGATATATTGTTCTAGGATAAAATTTTTGTTTTTTATTTTTTTCCTTGAACACTTTAAATATATGATGTCACCGTCTCCTGGTCTATTACCAAATGTATTTATGCTTCTTTGTATGTTATTTGTCTTTTTTTTTTCTCTTACTGATTTTAGGATTATTTTTCTATCCTTGACCTTTAGGAGTTTGATTAAATTAAATGTCTTGAAGTAGTCATATTTGGATTAAGTCTGCTTGGTGTTCTAGAATCTTCTTGTACTTGAATATTAATTTCTTTCTCTTGGCTTGAGAAATTCTTGTTATTAACCCTTTAATAAACTTTCTACCCTGTTCTCTCTGTCTACTTTGTTTTAAAGGTCAATAACTCTTAGATTTGCCCCTTCGAGGCTATTTTCTATATCTTGTAGGTGTGTTTCATTAATTTTCTTTTATTTCCTCAGACTGTGCATTTCCAAATAGCTTGCCATCAAGCTCATTTTTCTTCTGCTTGATCAATTCTGTTGTTATGATACTCTGATGCATTCCTCAGTATGTCAGTTGCATTTTTTAGCTCCAGAATTTCTTGATTCTTTTTAAATATTTCAATTTCCTTGTTAAACTTATTTGATAGGATTCAGGATTTCTCCTCTTTATTACCTTGATTTTTGTTGAGCTTACTCTAAACAGCTATTTTGGATTCTTTAAAGGTCACATATCTCTGTGTCTCTGGGAATGGTCACTGGTGTTGTATTTAGTTCGTTTGGTGTGGTCATGTTTTCTTGGATGATCTTTATGTTTGTGGATGGTTATCTGGGCATTGGTGAGTTAAGCATTTATTGCAATCTCCATAGACTGGGCTTATTTATGCCCATCCTTCTAAGAAAAGCTTTCCAAACAGCACAGTTACTTGCATGTTGTAATATAAGTCACTGATCATTGCATCTGTATCAGCATTAGGGTACACTCCAAGCCCTATGATACTTTGGCTCTTACAGACTCATATAGGTATTATCTTCCTGAATTTGGGTGAGATCCAGGAGAATTCCTTGTATTACCAGGCAGAGACTTTTGTTTTCTTCCTTTATTTTCCTCCTAAACAGTCTCTCTCTCTGTACTGAGGCACAAAGAGATGGGAGATGGGTAACACAAACACATTGTGGCCACCACCATTGGAACCATACTGAGTCAGACCCAAAGCCAGCACAGCCCTGTGCCTCACTGGGTTGAGGCATAGGAGGTACTCAAGGCCGATGGTGAACACTGCTTGAGTACCTCCTGTGTTTACTGTAGATCCAAATGCTCTGTGATCAGCAGGTGCTGAATCCATATAGCCTTGTGTTCTCTTCAGGGCAGCAAGTTATTCCCAGCCTCACCTTAGTCCAGAGATGCCATCTGGGAGCCAGATCCTAGAGTTGGAAATCTTAGGAATCTATCTGGTGCACCATCCTACTGCAGCTGAGCTGGCACCCAAGCAACAAGACAAAGTTCTTTCCACTCATTTATCCTTTTTCCTCAATCAGAGAAGTCCTTCACTTTGGCCATCACTACCCCATACCTTGATGAGTACCACCTGACTACTACCAGTATTCACATAAAGCAAAATGAAAAGAAGAAAGAAAACTAAATCAGAAGAAAACAACTACTTAAAAGCAAAGGTAAAATTTCAGCCATTCAACAAACTGAGAAGACAAACACTAGACTTCAGAGCCTGTCCCAGAGGAGAAGCAGGGTTTCCCATGAAACCCAACAATCTTGAAAAAGCTAAATTTTTATTAGATCCAGGTGACCTGCCTGAACTCTAATGGCCAGGAAATAAAAACTAAAATAATAGGTATGCTTGCTTTCATATCCTAGCCATGAGCAACACAAACACAAAAGAATACTTGTTGAAGACAGGCTCACAGACAAAAATTACAAAGTACCTACCATTCATTTAACAAGATATTTCAAAAATATATTTAAAAATTGTACATTTAAAAAGATATTATTAAATAAGGACCAGGTCTGTTTAATAAAGAAACACTTAGAAAAACATAGATATTGAAAGAAAAATCTCATTGGATTGGATAAATAGTCTAGTTAAGACAGGGACAGAGATACCACAAAAAGTTTTCTTCAATATGGTACGGAAAGACTATGGCAGGGATTGTTGATAAGGCTCTGCCCTATGGTCTCTACAGCACCCAGTTTGTGGATGGATGGGCAGTACCAATGCTTTCGTTCTGGTGTTTGCCTGGAGTAGGTTGGGTTTAGTCAAAACATTCTGCCCTTCAGTGCTACTCTTTTTTTTGGTCTCTTGGTGAGACAGTAGAAGCATTTCTTGGTGCATTGGCTACAGATCCTTTAGTGTTTCTGGGTAGCAAGCTTTTCTAGCACCCAGGATGAGATATACTGGAGGCATTAAAAAAAAAAAAACCCCAGGAAACTCACTACTTGGTAATTCCTCAAGTCCTGAGGCCAGTTGGCTTCCTTCTCTTCACCTTCTTGAGTCTCCTCAGAGTTGCCTTATGTGTTTTGTCAAGAGTTTTTAGCCACAATTAGCAAGAGAAATAAAGTGGAATGCATTTTCTTCATTTGGTCTAAAATTGAAAGCTCCACAAGTGATTCTTAAAAGTTGACATGATAAATCAAATGATACGACATTCTCGTCAGCAGTATATGAATATGGGCTACCTCATTGCTTCCTAAGGAGCATTAATATATTTTAAAATATTTTCATTTGCAAAGATTTAGTGTCTACAGCAGAACAAACCAATTGAATGAAAAATGAATAAGCAATTCAGGTGTTTAAATATACTATTTTTCAAGATGCCAAATATAGAGGTAATTTAGATTTTAAATGTTAACTTATTTTACTTTTGTCCAGTCAGATATTCTAAAATGTGTAAATGATCTCAAGCTTTTTCTCAATATTATGAGTTTGTAAAACAATTAAGTACTTTAAATATTTTAAGTTTTGGCTTTTAAAAATTTATACATTAATATGATTTAGATTTGTGTCCCCACCCAAATCTCACATCAAACTATAATCCCTAATGTTGGAGGAGGGACCTGGTGGGAGGTAATTGGATAACTGGGCAAATTTCCCCCTTTCTGTTTCACCTAATAGTGAGTTCTCACAAGATCTGGTTGTTTAAAGTGTACAGCACCTCCCCCTCTGTCTCTTCCTCCTGCTCTGGACATGTAACATGTGCCTGCTTCCCTTTCCACCATGATTGTAAGTTTCCTGAGACCTCCGAGCCATGCTTCCTGCATAGCCTGCAGAACCATAAGCCGATTAGACCTCTTTTCTTTATAAATTACCCAGTTTCAAGTCTTCCTTCCTCGCGCCCTCCTTCCTTTCTCTTCCCTTCCCTTCCTTTTCCTTTTCCTTTTCCTTTCCCTTTCCCTTTCCCTTTCCTTTCCTTTCCTTTCCTTTCCTTTCCTTTCCTTTCCTTTCCTTTCCTTTCTTTTCCTTTCCTTTCCTTCTTTCCTTTCCTTCCTCTCTTTCTCTCCTTCTTTCTTGACAAAAACTCACTCTGTTGGCCACACTGGGATATAGTGGCATGATCTAAATTCACTGCAACCCCCATCTCCTAGATTCAAGCAATTGTTCTGCCTTAGCCTAGCTGGGATTACAGACATGCACCAGCACACCAGGCTAATTTTTCTTTTCGTATTTTTAGTAGAGATGGGGTTTTGCCATATTGGTCATACTTGTCTCAAACTCCTGACCTCAAATGATCTGCCTGCTTCAGCCTCCCAAAGTGTTGGGATTATAGATGTGAGCCACTGTGCCTGGCTACAAGTATTTTTTATAGCAGTGTTAGAATGGACTAATACATACATTTATTAATATTGACTGGATTGTTCTTATTACTTTTATTTAACAATTTAAGTAATGACTTTAGAAAACTTTCAAACTTTAATTTTTTTTTCCTGTGGAAAGAATGAGTGTGATTTGAACTGATACAATTTCACCAGGCAAGAAAAAATAGCTGGCAGGTTTAATTGAACACCAATTATAGTTTCCCTTATGAGCAAAATAATAATAATAATAATTTTATTTGAATATATAGGGAGATTTCAAAGAAACATGTAACAAAAAACTTTTTAAAAGCTACTAGTTATGGGACTTACTTTCAACCCTGGGGTATAAATTTCCATGTCTTTCAGTAATTTTAACTTTTATAATTTTATGTATTTCCCACAAGCATACCCAGCCTTAAGTATATTAACTAGTTCCACATCAAGGTTATTGTTAAATTTCTCAGTTTATATATCCAAAGTACACATGCTACAAAGAGAGCAGAGGGAAGTATCATCAGTAAGCAATGTGGCTAATGTTTATTTTGTAGAGAAACGTCCCCATGCTAGTTTAAAATTTCCGTTAAATGAAGACTCATGCATTTTGGTATTGTTAATAAAACCATTTTGTAGAGAAACGTCCCCATGCTAATGTTTATTTTGTAGAGAAACGTCCCCATGCTAGTTTAAAATTTCTATTAAATGAAGACTCATGCATTTTGGTGTTGTTAATAAAACATTATCAACATTATCTTTTTATCATAAAACTTGAGATGTCAGCTCCTGTTTTCTTATTCTGCATATACCATTGTGCTTTCAGATCATTGCTGCCAATGGTTCTATTGCATAGAGAGGCTGATTTTCCCTTCTGGCAAGAAAAAAATCATTAAAGAAATTTTATTTGAGAGATAGTATAAAGTATACACCAGTCTAATCAGAGATATTCGTCTGAATTTCATCCAGAAGTTGGGGTCTTTTGGAATGTACCCTGCCACCTAAACCTCTAGGAATGGTTCCTGTTCCTGGAAAATGCTCTGGTTTTTAATACAATATGTAGAGGACATATCTTGATCATTGATACTCAAACAGAACCTTTTCATCAGATATCAATTCTTAGTGAATACAAGCCTTAATAACAAACTCTGCTGTAATCCTTTTTAAAAATAGTTCAAATGAGAGATGTTAATAAATAATCAGAGAAAGATTATATGACATTTATTTAGTTTTTTTAAAATAAATAAAATAGCAGTTATGAAAGGACTTCTACTTATATTATTTCATTTAAAACTGAAAACGTAACCCTATGGGTTAGGAATTTTTATCCCCATTTTAGAGAAAAGAAACTGAGCTATGGACACTTAAATAACTTTTTAAGGATGATTTTTAATAAATAGCAGAGGCAAGACATGAGCTTAGGTCTTCTAACTCTTAGTCTAGTATTATTTCAATTGCAATACAGTTACTTGAAGGAAGGAATAATAATCTTAGAGCTAGATGATTCATGTTAGCCAACTTTTACAAGCTATATATAATAACATTTCTAAATCTTAATATCCTAATGTATTTTAAAATTTTTGCTTATTTTCTAGACAGTTGAATAATAATTTTATGTGAAATCTTGTTATCAATTGCAAAGTATTTTCTCCACTTCACCTAACCCCACAATAAATAATTTTTTATTTTCCCCAGAAATAAAGTTGCAGAGGACACCTATGAGAATGTCTGCCCAGCAACTATTCTATCACTTTTCTAATTACTGCCCCTTTATGCTTCTTTGGCCTTTCAAAATGGTGGAAGAAGGACCAGTTTTGTTAAATGGGACCCTGCCTTAATGCTGGCATTGATTAGTCCAAGAAATATCACCTGTATTAACCAATAGCTTCTTTCCTGCAATTTCTCAACTTTGGATTGATAGACATGTATGTCAGTTTCTCAGTAGTCATGCTACCCCATTGAGCAAACCTCAGGAAAATTGGCAACCTGTGGGCCAGAGAAGCAGAGAGAACAACTCTATAGAGAGATAGAGATAGAGACAGTGACCGAGAAAGGATGAGAGAGAGAGAGAGAGTGGTTGAGACAGACAGAGAGAGAGGTTATTTTAAAAAATAAAGATGTGTAGAAAGAAAGAGATGAAGGGCTCTAACATTGTTCATCTCTCTGATTCTAGTTATCCCTAGATCCCTTCCAGGGTTTTGAATATTTCCCATTTCTCATCTCTTTATATTCAATTCCATTTTTCTTTAGATAATTCTAACTGGATTTCTGTTACTTGCATTCAGTTTAATATTTTTAAAAAAAATACTATAGTAGAGTATTTAGGCCTAAAACTGGATCCTGAATTAGTCAAGTCCTAATCTTTGGAACCTGTGAATGTTACCTTATAAATCACAGATACTTCACAGATGTGATTAAGCTAAGGATCTGATGATGGGGAGGTTGTCATAGATTACCTCAGCGGGCCCTGAATTTTATCACAAGCATTCTTATAACAGGAATGTAGAGGTACTAGAAACAATATAAACAATTATAAACCAGTGAACTGGAAATTATAGAAAAAAGTGAACTATTCTCTAGAAATATACCATTGACTAAGACTGAATCATGAAGAAAAAGAAAATCTGGACAGACCTATAACTAACATGGAGGTTAAATCAGTAATCACCGCCATTTCAACAAAGAGAACCCCAGAACCAGATGGCTTCTGTGGTGAATTATACCAAATATTTAAATAATTAGTGCCAAGCCCTCTCAAATTCTTTAAAGAAATTACAGAGAAGGTAACCCTCCCTAACTCATTTTATGAGGTGAGCATTGTTCTGATAACAAACCAAACAAAGATGCCACAACAAAAGAAAACTATAGACTGATATCCCTGACCAATATATACTACCTCCCCCTTATTCACAAGGGATATATTCCAAGTGTCCCTATTTGCAACTTCAGAATGTTCTGAACTATGCATATATATATTCACGATGCACCAAGAAAAAACCTCCACTCTCGTCAAAGGACCAAAAAAAGAGTAGCACTGAAGGGCAGAATGTTTTGACTAAACCCACCCTACTCCAGGCAAACACCAGAAAGAAAGCATTAGCACTGCCCGTCCACAAACTGGGTGCTATAGAGACCATAGGGCAGAGCCTTATCAACAATCCCTGCCATTGTCTTTCTGTACCATATTGAAGGAAACTTTTTTGCAGTATCTCTGTCCCTGTCTTAACTAGACTACTATTTATCCAATCCAATGAGATTTTTCTTTCAATACCTATGTTTTTCATTGCTCTATGTGTTTCTTCATTAAACAGACCTGGTCCTTTTTTTTAATAATATCTTTTTAAATGTACAATATTTCTTTTTATCTTTTTGAAACACCATTTTAAATGAATGGTTGGTACTTTGTAATTTTTGTCTGTGAGCTTATCTTCAACAAGAAGTATTCTTATGTGTTTGTGTTCCTCATGGCTGGGGTATGAAAGCAAGCATACCTATGACATTCTCTCAGAATGTCATTTATTTTAGTTTTTATTTCCTGGCCATTAGAGTTCAAGCAGATCACCTGGATCTAATAAAAATTTAGCCGATTCAAGATTGTTGGGTTTCATGGGAAACCCTGCAGCTTCTCCTCTGTGGCAGGCTCTGAACTCTTAGTATCTGTGTTCTCAGCATGTTGAATGGCTGAAATTTTATCTTTGCTTTTAAACAGCTGTTTTCTTCTGGTTTAGTTTTCTTCTGGTTTAGTTTTCTTCTTTTCTTTTTGCTTTATGTTGGTGAATATTTGCATGAAATATATTTCTATCATATTGCTCTCAACCTTTCTGTGCATTTATTTTGAAGGTGTGTCTCAGAAGCTATATGACTAGTGTTTTTCTATCATAATATGATATTTTTCTGTAATACATAATATGATTATATTTATTTATTTAGTTTTAATTTTACCATGCAATAATATATTCAAATGCAAAGTACATGTCACAGAATTATGTTATAAAGCAAAAACAAATACCTCTAAGCCCATCACACGCTGAAGAACTAAAACATCAGCTAATATATTTGAAACTACTTTTATACCCTTTCCTGATCCCATCTCTTTGCCTGTCCTCACTCTGTTATTTCTTCAGTAATGACATATATGGAATATTGAATTGAGTTATGGCACTAGACATCTCTCTTTTTTAATTTTTATTTTACTTTAGGTTCTGGGGTACATGTGCAGATCATGCAGGATTGTTGCATAGGTACACACAAGGCAATGTGGTTTGCTGCCTCCATCCCGTCACCTACATCTGGCACTTCTCCCCATGTTATACCTCCCAACCTCCCCACCTCCCAACCCACTGTCCCTCCCTTGGTCCCCCACAACAGACCCCAGTGTGTGATGCTCCCCTCCCTGTGTCCATGTGTTCTCATTGTTCAACAGCTGCCTATGAGTGAGAACATGTGGTGTCTGATTTTCTGTTCTTGTGTCAGTTTGCTGAGAATGACGGTTTCCAGATTCATCCAAGCAGTCTGAGAAATTTCAATTCTGTTTTATGATATTAGGATAATATTTCCAATTTCTACATGAAGGCTTTCCATGAGAAATTTCTGAAAATTACTAAAAATGGTTTTATATTTTCCTTTACATTGTTAAGGTACCATCTACTTAGATATTAGAAGGTCATAAATAATTTATGAATATTTCCAAGTTACACCACAAAAGAAGTTATTTATAAGCTCTTTAAATTGTGTATTTTAAGCCGTTCATGATATTAATATAAATAGAGCAAATTTTAAAAGATACATATTCCAGCTTGGTTAAGACATGAGTAGTATTCTGTCAGCCCATTTTTCTTAACTCTAGCAGTTGCTGTGGCAACCAGCTGCACTCAGGTATAACCCAGCAGAACCACTCCTAACCATATCTAGTATTTTTCTTGCTTTCTGCCCTGGGTGCTTTCTATTGCTTCTTACAGTGATGTCAGTAGGGAAACCATTCAGCCATTCTGAAGTATTCATAATCAGGGAGTGTGAGGTAGTGTTCCCTGGGACAACTCTTGACCAATGGAGGCTAGAAACCAATGGATAAATACTTTATTATTTCCCTTGGATGGACAATTCTAAGGGGAATTTTTAATGACTCACTGAGATGTCTCCACTGGGAATAAGCCCAGTGGCACGCTGTAATTCAATATGCAAACTTATATTTGCTCTCACTCCTTCCCAGTTTTACTTTTTTCGTCTCCTGTCTCCTTTTCCTTGGGGTAATTTCTTCAAATAAGCAATCTTCACATGAGCCTTTGTCTCTGGTTCTACTTTTATGGAGATAGTAGTGGAACTTAGGTCAAGACACAGCTCATATGAATCATCTTCATAGTCTAAATATTTTAAATACAGGCACATTGCTTTGACAAATTTAAAAATTTATGGTTAATAACTATCAATCAAGGATGGCTTGAATCTTTATAATGAAATGAGTTGCTGTAGCAGTTGTCTAAATAGTAATTAATCTATTTGTATGGTAGGTGATAATAGTTTACCTGCATTATTTGGTTTACTAACAACAACCTGATACAATGGCATCTATTAATATCTCCATTGGCAGGTGTAGAAAGACTTAGTTCAAAGGCTTTCCCAAATATGAGTAACAATTAATGAGTGGAGAAAGAGGAATGGAATAACAAATACAGGAAGAGACTATAAAAAATATATAAAATCTTGAGAAAGTGTGCTACTGAGGGGAACCTAATACAATCTGTTCTTAAGGTTAGATCCTGTGGGTATACCAGGAGATGGGGGCTGAGGGGAAACCAGGAGCCAGGTTATAAATGGTCATGTATATAATATTAAGTAGCTTGAGAGAAAATGGAAATCTTCTGAAAGATATTGAGCAGGATATTACCTGATCTGATTTGTGTTTTAAGGGGGAAAAAAAATCACCCTTTAATGAGTTACAAAGACACAAGATAAGATTCCCTGAGTCACAGTTATGCAGTTTTCTGCTGTGTATTAACCTATTTTCTCTTGGCCCCAAACCTATACTCTATCTGTTCCTTTGTGATACTGGACTTGGAATGCTGAAAACTATAATTCTTTTTTTATCCAACTGGTTCCCTGTTAGGTTTTCCAGTAGAGAAACAGAGTCTGACATGCAGGAAGACTTAAAGGGGGCTTGTTACTTACTGCTTTATTCCTTTTAGTGTTGTCATCTCAGCATTGGCCCTTCACCCTGGAAGAAAGAGTTTGTGATAGTCTCTAGCTTATGTCATTGCTTCCAGAAACCAGGGTTCTCATGATGAAGACTGAAGTTAAGGCAAAAGCAGCAGATGTTCCATGTCGATTTGCTATGAAAAAATTATATAAATCTTTTTTCTTATAAGTTATTAAGAAATCTAATTAAATTTTTAGAAATCCAATAGCCTGTTATGCAACCCAAATGAAGTTTATGACATCTTAGTCATTGGACATATAGGTAAGATATTTCACAAATTCATTTACTCACATATACATTCATTCATTTAAAACAATTTGTTATAGCCTTCAATGTGCCAGAGCACTTAAGTTGTGTGGATATAGCTGTTAATAGACAGAACATATTCCTTCTCTTGTGCAGCTGATGTTTCAATGCAGAGAAAGGCAAAGACACTAATAAGCAAATTTATAAATAAAATAATATACTCCTATATAGAATAAAATGTTATGACATAGTGAAAGAGGAAAATAGGATAAAATGTATATCAGATGGGAAAGCGTTTGGTTGCAAGCTACAAAATAAATGCAATTAAATCATAAGGATATTTATGGTTTACTTCATAAGAGGTTGGAAGGTAATTAGTCTCAGGTATGTTATGAGAGCTCAGCAATGTCATTAATTCAAGCTATTGCTAACTTTTAGCTTCATTCTTTTTGTGTGTGTTAGCCATTGGTTCTCATACATGTCCACTCTGGCCACACAGTGGCTCCCATACCTATAAACAATGCATTCTCAAGCAAGATGTAAAGAAGAAATGAAACAATAGAGGCAGAAATCTAAGTGAGAGTCTGCTTTGGTGGTTGAACCAACAGGACTGGTTAAAGGATAAGCAATTTCTGTCCATTTGTGTGTGTACTGTGTGTGTCTGTTTTGTTTAAAAATGAGTGCTCATAAACATATTAAGAATTCTTTATTGATTTTCAGATGATTTTTATGTTTAGGTTTTTTTTGCAAAAAAACAAAACCAGCATTAGCCTGACACTTGTTTTTTTTTTTTCTCCTCTAAAAGACTTTGCAAAAGTTGTTGAATCATAGAGAATTAAAGATGTTAACCCTCCAAAGACATGATTACTGTGCTGCCAGTGGTGACATTTAGCTTTATGTATGTGCTGAAGAAATTGGCAAAACCCCAAGTCTGACAATTCACTTCCATATGGGAGCTAGCCACTGTGGGAGGTATGGCTATCCCTAGCAAAATGACCTTCTGGTCTTGATTATCTGGATAACCTTGGGTTAGTATATTAATAGTTTTTCAGCATACTGTCTTTCTGAAAATGGGTATAATTAAATTTGTCACTCAAGGGTACTGTATAATTTAATCACTTAATATTAAGTAAAGCTCTTTGAGATATTTGAGCAGAGGATCCTATGCAGTTTCAGAATATCAGCACAAAGATATAATTTTAGCATCTTGCTGATCTGAGAAATCATATCCAGAGACCCTTTCTAATAACCACAGAAAGAAACCCTGTACATTGTATTTATAAAGCATTTCAACATATGTTAAACAAATGTTAAGGGTATGTAATCAAGTCATAAATTGGGCCATTAATAAAAATGCCATTTAACAATTTGTTTCTGGCAACAGATAGCATTAAAGCTCTTTAGATAGGTTGCTTATTTAGAAATAGCCTCATATGCACATTTCATTTAATAGTGATTCATTCCACGATAGTATTTGGAATTTGGAGCATGTCAATCTCCCAGGTCTTCTGGAATGAATTCATTTCCTTGTACCTCCAAGTAAATCTCAATTTTTATTTATTGGTACACATATGTAGGGATTCTAAACATATATCTGTAAATCTCACAATTTAAACATTTAAAGGCAATGGCTATAGTTTATTTTAATGAACTATTAAAATAGTCTAGCAAATATTTATTTCTCAAAACACTTGAGAGAAACCTCACCAGGGACAGAAAACCCTACCCAAGATCAAAGACTGTGGGGGAAAGGAAAGAAAACACTAGTGAATGGCAATGATTCCTTACCTCTTCCCTAAACCACATGGCTTCCCTGTATGCTAACAGCATTCATAATGATTTCCGCAGGCTTTGAAAGCTTAATAAGCAAGAGTACAACCATATTTTATGTCTATGGTGAATAAGTGGCTTTATGTACACAGATGATTACAGATGTATCATTTCTAACTTCTATTTCAAGAGAAAAATATAACTTTTTCCCTGGCAATTTGAAGAGCTGTGTTGTATGGTGTTGTATAGTGAATTACAATAAAAAGTTGGAGTACAAAAACATATCTCTTACTAATGCTTCCATGAACCATGCTGTTTCTCAGTGAGTGTTTGACATTTATGTATCTATGGTACATAGATATTCTACAAGGCTAGACACTGGGGAAAAATATACTCAGTAGGTGTTACACATATATTCTCTAGTCTGTTTATAAAGAGAAGTTACATAGTAATATTATGTCTTGCTGTTGCAATAAAAAATACCACACATTTACATCAGAACTGCTCAGTATAATGGTCATCATTTGTGTATATCAGCCTTGACACTTTTGTTGATTTATTTATATAGACTTTGATAGATGGAATAGAACATTAGTTCTTATTATTCAGTTTTTGCTCAACACATGTTTATAATTGCATCATGCACTAAGCACTATTTAGGCCCTGAGGATTCTGAAAATTATACACCTCAGCTGAGAGAGTTTGTGGTCATATGGAAAGATCAATTATGCCCCAAAATTTGAATACATAACCAAGAAAATGATAACAACATATTATAAATTTCAAAAAGTTAAAAGGAAAAAAATGTGGCCACATCTGTCCCTGTATTTTTCTAAAACAAGAATGATTATCCAGCAGAAAAAGGGAAAAAATCAGCTATATCTTATCACTAGACCAAAACCATGTTGATCTGAAAAGATACTTCAAAAAATATAAAATCTTATTAAATTTTGGGATATTTCTTATTCTTCACATCAAATCTTGCAAAGTTCTCATTATTGGCTTGTATTTGGCACAAGGAGGTATTTTGTTTCTTCCATACTTTGTTGAATAGCAATTAAAATTTTTAAAAAATATTGTTTGTCAACAAAGTTCGCATAGAAAGTAAAGCTTCCAACTTTATTTCTCAGGCAATTCCAAACCTGTATTTCTTATGGCAACAATCTGCTGGGGTAGATCAATACTCACAGCAGATTCCCACTGCCCCCATGCCTCCCAGTTATTGCACTAACCTGGTTCACTCTGCTCATTGACATTGTCTAGCTGGGCCTTGGAGATGCCTGTGTTTGGGACCTCCAGTTTACAGAAAATTGCTAGTTGTTTCCAGATGTTCTCTCTGTTGCACTCTGTCTATGCTGGAGAATTATACATTTCAATCTTTACTCAGATGTTTTGATGTCCTAACAAGCGATACCATTTATTGAGCATTTTCTTTGTCAGAGGTTCAATAAATGTTATTCATTAAGAAACAGATAGCAAACATTTTAGGTTTTGTGGGTCACCGGGCCTCTGTCACAACTAGTTAACTCTGTGAGAGAAACTATGAACATATCATAAATGATAGGTACAGTTATGTTCCTGATTAAACTTTATTGAATAGATGCTGAAATTTGAATTTCATATAATTTTCACGTCACAAAATCTTATTTTTTTATTTCTTTCCAATCATTTACAAATGTAAAAGCCATTCTGTTATAGATTAAATGTTTGTGTCCTCCCAAAATTCACATATGTTGAATCCTTAACTCTCAGTGTAACCATATTTGGAGACAGGGCCTTTAAGAGTTAATTAAGATTAAATTGGGTCATAAGGATGTGGTGCTAATTTGACAGGATTGGTGGATTTGTAAGAAGAAAGACAGAGATTTCTTTCTGTAAGCTAGGAAGAAAACCCTAAGACTCAATCAGCCAGCAGCTTGATCGTCTCACCTCCAGAACTGTAAGAACATAACTATCTGTTGTTTAAGCCACCTAGTCTAAGGTGCTTAGTTATGGCAGTTGGTAGGAGTAGACTAAGACATTCGTAGCTTGCAGGCTTTACAGAACTGGTGGTAGGCTGAATTTGGACTGCAGACTTTAGTTCGCAAGCCTGGATCTAGGTGCCAGTGTTTTACTTGCTATTCCACATAATCTTAAGTAAGAATTTTTTTTTTCATTTTACAATGAGAAAGGTAGAACTTAATTAATACTGTGAATTTAGTCAATGTTGAGCCAGATCAGAGAGGGAGACCAGATATTTTTTCTGCTGAAAACTCTGAGTTTTTAGATCAGAACACCGTGGATACTTTTAAGAATAAATTATGCAGTCAATGAAATTTTTAAATATTGGTTAAAAGACAGTATGAACTAAAAGTCCTTCCTAAGAATGTCTAAATTTCCATTCTCTTCCATTCTTTGCTTTCCAGGTAGCATTTTGATGTGTCTAGTTGTTTCCCACAAGCACAGAAAGAAAATGTTTTTTAAATCAAGCATTTATCCATTTTCCTTCTTGGCAACCTTGGCCATGGTAGAATGACTTGCTAAAAAGATAGCCCAGGCATGTTGCTGGGTTTGAATTCTCTGTAGAAATGACCGCTTATTATTATCATTTGAGCCCATTTGTAATGTGTGTGAGTGTGCATTATTTACGTATGAATAAGTTAATCCTTCAGAGGTAGTAGTTTTAACAGTGGGAGTAGGAACAGGAGTTACTGAGCCTGCAACTTTCCTATCTTATTACCAATGCTTGTTCAAGGATTTAGTGGAAAGCTTGGATGACATTGTCCAAAGTATCATCAACATACAAAATCAGTTAGACACCTTGACAGAGTGTCGCTTTACAAAATAGAAGGGGACTGGATCTCTTAACTAATAAAAAAAGTGGCTTATATCTTTTTCTAGAGAAACCAACCAATCTGGATTAGTAAGGAATGCCACCCAGACATTAGATGATCAGGCCTCCAAAATACAACAGTAGTTGTGTGAGTCATGAGGCTCCTGAAGAAGGGCACTAATTTGGGTTTCATGGCTCCTTCCCTTGGCTGGCGCATTATTCATGATTATACTTGCCTTGTTTTTTGGACTATGTTAAATCTGTTACCCAAATTCATTTCCTCTCGACTAGAGGCCATCAGGCTTCAGATGATTATGCAACATGGTTTCTAGCCAGTTCCAGGGAAAGACACCATGCCTGGCCATCAAGAAGCTACCCTGTCACCACTAGCAGAGCTAGGAGAGAGTTCCTTGAGCCCCATTAGGTAGAGACTGCACCCCAAGTTCAAGTCAGTATAAAGCAGTTACAGAAGAAAACCATTAGTCTCTATGCCTCTCATAAAGATTTATCAGGATCATGTCTCTTAGCGGGGACATGAGGCAGGACAATAGGGGCTGGAGTCAAGAAACCTAAGGCCAGTTCCCACTGACTTCCTAGAGCTGAATCCAAAGGAAAACTCCACTGTATTAGTTCATTTTCATGCTGCTCATAAAGACATACCTGAGACTGGACAATTTACAAAAGAAAGAGGTTTGTTGGACATAGAGATCCATGTGGCTGGAGAGACGTCACAATCATGGCAGAAGGTGAAAGGCATGTGTCACATGATGGCAGACAAGAGAAGAGTGCTCATGCAGGGAAACTCCCGCTTTTAAAATCATCACATCTCCTGAGACTCATTCACTATCACAAGAACAGCACAGGAGGGACGCACTCCCATAATTCAATCACCTCCCACCAGGATCCTCCCATGAGACATGGGAATTGTGGGAGTTACAATTCAAGATGAGATTTGAGTGGGGACACAGCCAAACCATACCTCCAACCTCTCCATAACAAAGGATCAGAGGCTACTCCTTTCGTCTGTGTTGCAGACGAAAATTGGGTAGTACCTCTGATTGGTTCCCTCCTGCAACCAGTCAGACTGGTCATAGGCCAAGTCTTCATTTACATTGGGTGTAACCAAGTAACCAATGGGAAACCTTTAGAGGGAATTGAAACCCCAGAAAATTTTGCAAGTGGTACTCTTCAGCCACTTGCTCAATCCTGCCCCCACTCTGCACTCTGTGGAGTGTACTTTCATTTCAATAAATCTGTGCTTTCATTACTTATTCTTTCATTCCTTTGCTTGTGCATTTTGTCAAATTCTTTGTTCAAAATGCCAAGAACCTGGATGACTCATTGTCAACACCCTCCATAGGTAACAGTTTTAGTCATCTGGCATAACCTCCACCATTCTTTCAATGCTTACATCTTCTAATACCACTCACTGAAGAATTCATCTCACACGATACTCAGGAAAAGCACTGAACAAAACCGATGTTCTCTACTGTGGAGACTGCATGTTGCCCTTTAAAAAGAGCTCATCACCAGTATCATGAGAGAGACAACAATGTTTCTAATATTCCTCTGTTCATATTGTATCAGGAAAGGATAATAGATAGGAGCCAAGCTGTTTCACTTATTACTCCATAACCAATGCCAAGTAACCACTGTTTGGAAGAAAAAAGTAGAATTCTTTTTGAACTTCTCTGTTTTATCATGAATCCAGCCAGCTGGCCTGTTTATTTCTCATAGATAATCAGAAGAAATAAACAGCCCACTTCAGCAGTGTCAGCTGGTGCTATTATAACAGCTATACAGGGTGGGGTTTCCCTCTGCCCCCTCTCCTTAAACACAGAACACCTATGCTTCTCTTGAAAGGGGAGAGCTTCTGCTAATTGCAAAGTTGCCTGGATTAGCCAGGTAATGGCTAATGGTTCTGCAACAAATGATTGTATTTGTTTTTAAAAAATATTCTTAAAATGCTTCATAAAGAGTAATCCGATAGCCTCTTAAGAGTTCCATTCTATCTGTGGGTTCACGTCATTCCTGACTCAAAGAAGTAAACATAAAAGCTGCTTTCAATAAGACACTTGAAACTTATTTTCACTAAAGCTTCTCAGATTTATATTAAGTCAGGGTTTGAGTGATAGAAGATGATATTCAATTTAAAGTGATTGAAAAATTGGGCAGAATTTTTATATCGTTTCATAGCAACATATCTGGTTGTTAGGCAGAATGTTTGTCCAGGTTTGTATAATCAGACTGCTTTTCCTTTAGTAAGACTAACAGTGTGTTGGAAAGGCCCAGAAAAGAAAAAGATTGTTCTCAACCTGCCCTAAGACTTTTATTTCCAATAGGAGTTTAATAAAAATTGGAAGAAGAAAAATCACTCACTAGCAGCTCAAGGATATCTACAGTGTCTGCCCTGTTATTCATGATCATAGCTAAATAACAGCTCAGCTGGGGTACTGAAGTGTGAGAAATGATGGCTAATGAATTATAATATCAACAGCCAATAATGCAAAGTTAAGCATAAGCTACAGTGCGATGAGGTGAGGAAACACAGGTAGAGAATGGGGGCCAACATGGATGGATTTCCTAGAGTGTTAGTGAAAATAAAATAATAAATATGTAACAACAAGATGAAGTTAAGTATGTATGAAAGATCTCACTTATATATAAATATATACACACTATATTTTATTTATATTTTATGCAAATACAGTCATGCACTACATAATTACATTTCATTCAACGATGAAACACATATACAGTGCTAGTCCCACAAGATTATAATGGAACTGAAAAATGTCCATTGCCAAGTGACATTGTAGCTGTTGCAGTGTCTTAGTGCAATGTATTAATCATGCGTTTGTGGTGATGCTGGTGTAAACAAATACCCTGCACTGCCAATCATGTAAAAGTATAGTGCATACAATTATGTACAGTACATAATCCTTGATAATGATAATGATACTACGTTACCGCTTTATGTATTTACTATACTATGCCTTGAAGACTATTTCATTTAGGTTAATATAGTTATTTTAGAACGTTTTCGCTCCATTTATTAAAAAATAAGTTAACTGAAAAACAACCCTAGGCAGATCCTTCAGGAGGTATTCCCTAAGAAGACATTG
Organism: Cheracebus regulus; assembly: GCA_963574635.1. Taxonomy (NCBI): domain Eukaryota; kingdom Metazoa; phylum Chordata; class Mammalia; order Primates; family Pitheciidae; genus Cheracebus; species Cheracebus regulus. The sequence goes on along the minus strand of CAUYQU010080687.1, from coordinate 125,575 downwards.
TTGTCATAGGAGATGACAACTCCACAGGTGTTATTGCCCTTAAAGACCTTCCAATGGGACAAGATGTTGAGGTGGAAGACGGTGATGTCAATGATCTTGATCTTCTGTAGGCCCAGATTAATGTGTGTGTTTATGTCTTGATTTCTAACAAAAATGTTTAAAAAGTAAAAAAAAAGTAAATTTTTATGTAGGAAAAAGATTACAGAATAAGGATACAAAGAAAGAAAATAGTTTCGTCCAGCTATACAGTTTGTGTCTTCAGCTAAATGTTTTCACAAAAGTGTCTAAAAGTTTTTTAAAAAATTAAAAGTTTACAAACAATAAAGTTATAATAAGCTAAGGTTAATTTATTATTTTTAAAAAGACAATTAAAAAATAAATTCAATGTAGCCTAAGTGTACAGTGTCTAGAAAGGCTATAGTAGCGTATGGTAATATCCTCCACTTCACATTCACTCCCTACTCACTGACTCACCCAGAGCAACTTAGAGTACTGCAAGCTCCATTTGTGGTAAGTACCATATACAAGTTTGCTATATTATACCTTCTATATAATATTTTTATGATATCTTTTCTATGTTTAGATACATTTAAAAACACAAATATTTACTATTATTTTTCAATCGCCTAGAGGCTTCAGTACAGTCACATGCTGTACAAGTTTGTTGCCTAGGCGCAATAGGCTCTACCATATAGCTTAGATGTGTAGTAGGCTATCCCATGTAGGTTTGGGTTATTATTTGTTCACATAATAATGAAATTGTCTAATGATGCATTTCTCAGAATGTATCCTTATTGTTAAGTGGCACATGATCGTATATATAAATGCATTTATGAATATCTAACCATATGATATAATTATATATCTAATAAACATCTGTTCCATAATATACTTAATAAAATTAACATATTTAATTATATAAAATGCATATATACAATTTATATGCATACTCTAGGTGAGTTTTTGTATATAGTATACATTGCAGTTTATTGTTCTTTTGCATATTTATTATTTAACTGATACATAATAATTGTACATACTTATGGGAAGTTGGTTTTTCTTTAGGAATGGGAATGGCGGGATGTCTGTGTGAGTATGTAGGGGCTTGGCTTTGAGGAAGCAAGTTAGGATAGGATGTAGTGAAAAGAGTTGGAGGATTTTACTACTTTTATTTCATAGGTTTATGTATAATTTGATTTGTACCTGAAAGATGGATTAATTTTGTACTAAAAATCACTCAAAATATTTTAAAATATAAAAAAATCATCATTGCTCACATGCAGTTCTTAACAGAATTCCTAGGAGGAAAGGAAGCACCACCTAAATCTAAACAATCTTGGAGCATCAGCTGGAGAAGTTGATAAGCAATATTTGTCCACATTCGCATCAATCTCAGAGACATGCTCTCCATTCCCAGAAAACCACTCTGTTTCTAAACGGTGGCTTGAGAAATGTGTTAAACAATTATGCATTTTTTAACCTCTATAAACACCTTGAAAATTATCTCCTTTTTCTAACTGTACATTTCAAATGCACTTGGATATATTGAGTTCTAAAAGTAAAACTTAAATTCCCACTGTGTGAGAAAAAATGTTCAGTGTGTTGGGAAAATGTTCAGGTTTTAATTAAGTAAAATGTCTTAGGTGTTTATTTTTCTTATTTTTATTGTGTTAGATAAGCGTCTTTTCAATATTTGTGCATGTGGGTATATAAGGATAAAAACACATTCAAACTGTTAAATTTAAAATCAAATATTAATGACTTCAACAACAGTAATGGCTAACTCTAGTGAAAAACATCCTTTGTGATTATAGATTATGATGCCTTAAATTGACTATAAATTCTAAGTCATAATCTTCCATTCTTCTGGCTATAATCAGCATAGAGAATATTAAAGGGTCTCCCAGCGATTGTTGTTAAATTATTGAATCATAGTATTTCTCAGCTTAATAATTAAAAGTACTTCAAATGCCAAACTTAGTTTTGTAGATACTAAGTATTAAATAAACCATTTGGTGATAACTAGACCTTGCTTAGCTACATTAAAAAAATTCCACTTAGTCATTTTAGTTATGACTGTGAGGTGTAATTTATCAAAAGCACAATGAGAGGTTATCAAACTCTCATTTCAGTAAAAGAAAGAGGAACATTATCCTCAAGAGATAAATCTTTCATTAAACTTTACAAAGGCCTTAAACAGTCTCTAACCCATTTATCATTTCTAGTCTTTCAGAATGTACCAGGTGCTTGTGTTCAGAAAGCAGCACAGGGCAGACATCCAAAAAGGGGTTGATGGCTGGTAGAAGAGATGAAACCTCTGGTCCATTTTTTACATATTCTTTCACCTTAGAAAATTATTCTAAAAACAGCCATGTTTAGGGCTAAATTTTGGTATTGTAATAAACTATCAAATACATGTCAGCATTATTTTTTGAAATATGGTGAAAATTTCTTTATTGTAAAAGTATGTTTTCAAGAAAGAAAAAAACACATTTTCTCCTCCCTTTTTATAAAGTAATCATCTTGCTTAATGTTAGCATTCTGACTCATGTAAAATATTATTTTCTTAAGAGTACTCTTAAGGACAAAAATCATGTGATCATCTCAATATATGCAGAGAAGGTGTTTGAAATTTATGATAAAACTCTCAACAAATTAGTTATAAAAGGAATTTACCTCAACATAGTAAATGGTATACATGAAATGCCCACAGCTAGCATCATTCTCAACAGTGAAAAGCTTTCAGCTTTTCTCTTAAGATCACGAACAAGACATTGTACTCAATTTTACCATTTCTATTCATCATTATACCAGACATTCTAGCCAGAGCAACTAGATAAGAAAAAGAAATGAAAGGCATTCAGATTGGAAAGGAAGAAGTAAAACAGTCTCCTTATTGTTTTTATTTTTATTTTTATTTTGAGATGGAGTTTCCCTCTTGTTGCCCAGGCTGGAGTGCAATGGCTCGATCTTGGCTCACTGCAACCTCTGCCGTGTGGTTCAAGTGATTCTCCTGCCTCAGCCTCAGCCTCAGCCTTTTATGGATAACACAGTCTTATATACAGAACTCCTTAAAGACTCTACCAAAAGCTCTTGCAACTAATAAATGAATTCACTAGATTTGCAGAATACAAAATCAACAAAGAAAAATCAGTAGGAATTTTATAGAATTACAATGAACTATGCAACAAAGAATTAAGAAAACAACACGATTATGTTAGCATCAGAAATAACAGAATTATTATTTAGAAATAAATTTAACTAAGGAGATGAGCGATCTCTATACTGAAAACTAGATAATACTGATAAAAGAAAGTGAAGATATAAATAACTGAAAAGAAATCCTGTACTCATGGATTGGGAGACTTAATATTGATGCAATGTTCATACTTCCCAAAATGATTCAAAATTTAAGGCAATCCCTATCAAAATCTCAATGACTTTTTTACAGAATAGAAAAAAATATTTTGAAATTAATATGGAATCATAAAAGACCATAAATAGCCAAACCAATCATGAGAAAATACAAAAATGAAGGCATCACACTTCCTGATTTTAAGTATATTATAAAGCTATATTAATCAAAACACTATAACACAGGCATAAAGACAATATAGACCAATAGAATAGACTAAAGATCCCCAAAATAAATCTACATATCTGTGGTGCACGAATTTTCAAAAAAATAAAAAAAGGGCCACAAATACACAATGAGGAAAAGACAGTGTCTTCAGTAAATCATCCTGGAAAAACTAAATATCTATATGGAGAAGAATTAAATCAGACCCTTATTTTACACCAAAATATGTAAGAAACTTATACAACTAGTGAAGAAACAAATATCCAATTTAAAAATGGACAAAAGATCTGAAAAAGAAGACATACAGATGGCCAATTTGTGTATGAAATGATGTTTAACGTAAAAGCAGAAAAATGCAAGTCAAAACCACAATGAGATACCATCTTACAGCTCTTAGCAATTACAAAAACTATAATTTTGTAAAAGACTGTTTAAAAAGGCAAAAGATAACAACCCCTGGCAAGGATGTAGAGAAAGGGAACTCTTATACACAGTTGGCAGGAATGTAAATTGGTACAAGCAGAATTGTGGGAAAAAATATGGAGGTTATAAAAAAAAAAAATTAAACTACCATATGACCCAGCAATACCACTTCAGGCTATATATCCAAAGAAAAGAAAATCAATATCTCAAAGAGATCTTTGAACTCTCAGGTTCATTGCAACATTATTCATAATAGCTAAGGCATGAAAACAATCTATGTGTCTGTCAGCAGATGACACACACACACACAATGGAATATTATTTAACCTTAAAAAAAATTCTACCATTTGTAATAACATGAATAATCCTGGACGTCATTATGCTCGGTGATATAAGCCAAGCACAGAAAGAGAAATACTTCTTAATCTCACTTCTATGTGGAATCTTAAAAAAAAGGTTGAACTCAGAGGAACAGATAATAGAATGGTAGTTACCAATGACTGTGAGATAGGGGAAATGGGAAGATATTGGTAAAAGGATAAAACTTTCAGTTATAAGATAAATTCTGGAGACCTAATGAACAGCATGTGGGCTACAGTTGATAGCAATGTATTGTATACTTGAAATTTATGAAGAGAAACCTGTGTGTCAGAACACTTGACTACATACATATACATACACACACACATTACATGAAATGGTGAATATGTTAATTAGCTTGACTGTTGTAGTCATTTCACAATGTATATGTATATTAGAACAATGATAATTCAATAAATCTGGAGAAAAGAATAGAAATAAAACAACAAAACACAATAGAATGGAAAATAAATTGTGGTAAATTCACCAATAATGTACTATATAGGAATGAGAATGACCAAACTAGAACTACATCCCAAAATATTGATAAATGTCACAAATATAATGTTATGGGGGAAATATAGACAAAAAATAGTATTATGATTTCATTTACACAATGTTGGAAACAAGATTAATATATGGTGTAAGAAGTAAGGTGGCTCCTGCCTATAATCCCAGCACTTTGAGGCCAACAGATCACTTGAGGCCAGGAGTTTGAGATCAGCCTGGCCCACATTGTAAAACTCTGCCTCTAGTAAAAATACAAAAATTATCTAGATGTAGTGGAGCACACCTTTAATCCCAGCTACTCAGAAGGCTAAGGTAGGAGAATTGCTTGAACCAGGGAGGCGGAGGTTGCAGTGAGCCAAAATCGTGCCACTGCACTCTAACCTGGGTGACAGAGTGAGTGAGACTCTGTCTCAAAGAAAAAAAAAGGTAAGCATATTGGTTATGTTTGGGGTAGATAGTCCCTGAAAAAGGGCATCATGAGAATTTCTGGGTGCTCATAATGGTCTGTTTTTTAATGTGTTAATTACATGGTGAATCCATTGTGTTGTGAAAATTCATCAAGATGTATACTAATAATTTAGGCACTTTTCTTTATGAAGATATTATCTTAATTTTTTAAAAACTTAAAACACCACGAGAAAATGCTACTACATATCTAAAAGGGAAAACAGAAAAATCAAAGGTGCAAAAGGCTAACAAGATATTGAAGGATGCATTGCATGCCCTTGCCTGACTTTTATATTCATTAGTTTAACACTTCATTTCAAAAACCAGAGGGAGAAACTACAGATATTTCTTCAAGATAGGTTTTTAACTCCTCTTAATGCAATTAATTTAAACAGTTAAATTTAATTTCAAGTGAAGGAACTTGCTTTGAGAAATAGCTCTGTGACCTGATAAAGTATAATAAATGGCTAAATTTTCATTCCTGGTAGAACTTTTTAAAATGGTTTCATTGGACATAAGGCTTAAGAAGTCAGGCCAGGAGTGGTGGCTCATGCCTGTAATCCCAGCACTTTGGGTGGACAAGGAGGGAGAATCACTTGAAGCAAGGAATTTGCTTCAACCTGGGTGAGAGAGTGAGATCTCATCTCTACAAAAAATAAAAACATTAGCCAGGTGTGGTGGTGCACACCTGTGGTCTCAGCTACTCAGGAGACTGAGGCCGGAGGTTGAGGCTGTAATTAGTCATTATCAAACCACTGTATTCCAGCCTGAGAAACAGAGCAAGACTCTGACTCCAAACAAACAAACATCATAAAAGAAAGAACTATAAAATGCAAATAAAGTTACCCAAGTCTGTGAAGACTGTAATTGCTTTAACTTTGTCTGTTTTTTTCCCCCCCCAATACTTTAAGGACTGAATACTTGGGACTGTATTTCTCTTTCAGTAATATCTGTAACTACTTTAAGTGTCACTTGCATTGTTTTTGTTTTCTCTCTTAACCAAATCCTTTCAGTTGATATTCTTGTTCTCTACCTCCTATTACAAGGCTACCAATAACCTGAAATAATAAAATGAATATTTAGTAGGATTATGTATGTGTGCACAGAGATGGCCCATAAATCTGTAATTTGAAATTCAGCAGGAAACAACCCTCAGTGACACCACAATTTCAGTTGTGTTTAACTGAAATCATTAAAATGTTATTTGAATAATTAAACAAGAAATATTGCTGAGTACAAAGTGGCGAATGGTTTGAAAACCCATGATGATGCTGTTCTAGAGATCTGGTATTAAACTAATCCAAGGATAGTGAGCATGGTGGAAACAAACTCCTGTGACTAGACTCAGTTGAATGTACTGTTTCCAACTCCTCCAGGTTAGTCCCTGGAGGGTCTCATTTTATCTCAAACTCTCATGTTTCAGGAAATCCTTTAGTCACAGTGATCAGTGGAGGGCTGACCACTTGAGCAGAATGTTGGCAATGAAGAAGATGCTTTGCTCTTTAGTATATGTCTTGAGAGACACGTTGAATGGTGAGGGTACTCCATGAAACAGCAATTATAGGCACAGTAGAAAATATGTGCAAGGAGCAGGTAAGAGTTAGTGACATGTTTATGTTTTGATAGTATTGAATTGGGGATAAGTATGAGACATCCAACTGGAGATGGCCCCTAGAGAGCTAGACATATGTGTCCACAGGTCAAAGGGGTCTCCTAGTTAGAGGCCAGTTTAGAAATAATTAAGAAGAGGGTTACAGAAGCCATGGTGGTAGATGAGATCAATTAATGGGAGTATAGAGAGAGTGGGCTCAGCTAGAACCCTGGAAAATAAGAAAAAACAGATAATTCTTTGTTTTTATGGTATAACTACAAGTTGGGAGGTTATATATTTCAGATATATGGTTCTCCTGCTTATACTATAGTATTAAATATAAACCAAAATTTTATATTTTATTATAGTTAGCATTATCTGTCATAATTTCTGTAATTAGCAGTCTGATATTTGGAATCAGGATTTTTAAAACTCAATAAATGTTATAATAGTTCATAACCTACTTAGTGTTTGGTGTCTATGTAAAATATATACCAAATCTCTGTAACTTGGGTGAGATTTGATATATATTTTAGGGTGATAAATTTTGGAGGAGGAACTAGTTAAAGAAAAAGGGTTTTGCCTTTCTAGGGCCCATTAACTGTGGGAAAGTAAGTAGGAAATATTTGGAGGGAAATAATAGAAGATAAGAATTATTTATTTGTTTATTTATTTGTTTGTTTATTTGAGAGGGAATCTCCCTCTGTCACTGAGGCTGGAGTGCTGTGTCGCAATCTTGGCTCACTGAGACCTCCGACTCTCTGGTTCAAGGGATTCTCCTGCCTCAGCCTCCAGAGTAGCTGAGATTGCAGATGTGTGCCACTATGCCCAGCTAATTTTTGTATTATTAGTAGAGATGGGGTTTCACCATGTTGGCCTGGATGGTCTCAATCTCCTGACCTCATGATCCACCTGCCTCAGCCTTCCAAAATGCTGGGATTACAGGCATGAGCCACTGAGCCCGGCAAGAATTATTTTAATAAGGTCTATTTATGCAGACTTGTCCTGGCATCAGTTCCTTGTATGTGGTGATAAGAATACATTTCTCTTCCTAGTATTGGCGGGGGGAGGGGACTTTGTCAAAGGAAATGTGTGCCCTGGTTTAAGGGTATATAGGGGGAGGGTAGAAAGCTCTTCTGTATCTGCCATTTTTCAATTTCTGTTGCAGCTCAAAATAATCAACATGCCAAAGTAGCATATTTTGATCTGCTTGAATAGCTTACTGCTCCTGCCCTGTTCAATCATATTTAGAGTTAAAACCAATGTGTGAAAATAGAACTTTTTTATATTCTAGAGCCAAGTATTTTTTGGCTTTGTCTCATTTTCCAACATTTCTTTTTTCACATTCTTTCCATGCCCACTCTTTTAGATGTTCTCTAAATAAAGTGAAGTCTGCAGAAGGTAAGAAGTTCTTATGTAGTACTTATCCTTCTGCAAATAAACACAGTGACTTACAAGTGTTTTAACATCACCAAACTTTTAAAAATTACAAATGCAGTAAAAGCTCATACATATATCTAATAAGAAAAGATATAAGTCAGCAATCTATCTCTCTAAATCCTACTCCTGGACTGCTTCTTTTGGTAACCAATATTAGCTGTTTCACACAGTTAATTCTATCTGTCTCTATGTGTGTGTGTTTTGTGTGTGTGTGTGTGTGTGTGTGTATGTGTGTGTATGCATGTGTGTATGTGTGTGTGTTCCTTTTAAAAAATATATAAAATAAGATGACACTATATGCTTTATTTTAAAACATGCTTTTTTTCACTAAACAATATATCATGAAAATCCCCCAATTCAAAATATACAAATATAACCTATTTTTAATAGCTATGCAATCTTCCACACTATTTATTCAACTACTTCCTATTAATAAGCTTTTCATTAGCTCTGTTTTTGGCTATATGAGTATATATATATATACTGTAATAATGTTATTACATGTCTTTGTATTTTGTTACTTTTATTCCTGAAAGAGAGATTCTATACAATGAGATTTCTGGTTTAGAGAGCCTGTATATGTTGAACTTTAACAGACTTTTCCAGCTTACTTTCCAATAAGATTGTATCAGTTAATACTCTCATGAGTAATGTATGAATAAAGAGACCATTTCTTTTGAGAAATTTAATCTCAAAAAAAGAAAGCCACAACAAAAGCATTTTTCTTAGCATTTGGAAACTCATAACAACGCTGATTACTGCTTGCTATCACCACTACTACCATTTAACACTAAAATCATTGATTCTCAAAAACTACTGTTATGGTATTGATAAAAAAAATCAGGAACTATTATTTACTGCACAACTTTTATAAAACAGCCATTTCTACAATGTATTTATAAGCAGTATTTTATTTTTAGATATTAATCTGTTAGGTTGGTGAAGAATCTGAGCCTCAGTATACTTGAATGATACACATAAGATCACTCAGCCTGTAACTCCTGCCACTTTCAACTAAAGTCAAACACACTATTTTGAAATTCTTTGCAAGAGAAGACATCAAATTGAGTGTTCCAAACCAAACAAGTGCATACATACACATGTGCATGCATGCATGCACACACACAAGGAGCCATCTTAAACGGAGTGATTTGAAGAAATCATGTCTTTTGTTCTTCATTTAAAATCATTTACTCTGTAAGTAGATAGGAAAGCCAATTGGCTTGTGCTATTTTGAATATTATTCCCAGATTCATTGTCTCCCTTCTTTGTATCATCATCACCTGATTGTCTAAGTTTAATTTTTGCTCCATGAATGACTTCTATAATGGTAAAAATAAATACATTTATTTTTCTACAGATTACATATACTTTTCTATATGTAAGCATATGGTGTTTGCAAGTTGTTGAACATCAGAAATTGACATCAGTGCCTGGTTGTTGAAATATCTGAATTAACACATCTAGCATAGAAACTTAAATTTAATAAAATCTAAACAAATACATTACTTTGGATCAAAGAAGAATTTTGATACAGAAACAAAACGTTAAGCCAATGTGTGACCTTCCTTAGTGAATCTAGCATGTGTGGAGGAAATAATCAAGATTACCAAACAATCAAGATTATGTTGGGCAAGACAAAAAGAAAAGAAGAAAAGGAAAGAAAAGAAAGAAAGAGAAAAATAGGAACTAAGGGAACTAGCAAATTCTTCATGAGACGAAGTAAGATAGACACAGGAACCAAAACATGATGTATTCTTAAATATGAGAAGCAGGAAATGTCTAAAGAACAGAATCTAAAACACAGAAGAGGAAGACAGGTAGCTCCCTAGACAATAGCTAAAAAATTGCAGAACTGTTTCCAGATTTGAATGAACTATGATGTTTCCAAGAGCTATATCAGTAGAAGATGACCCGTCATTGTACTTGGGTGTTTCAATTCAGGAAAGTTTGTCTTGATTTTAATTTGATCTCATATAAGTGGCAAGGATGACAGTATAGGGTTAGAGGCTTACCACTGCCCCTAAAATTTCTGTATTTGGAATAACTAGAGACTCCAAAACCTAAACAAAAGTTGATATTCCCAGGTCCTTGATAAAGTCTTTAAAAGGTTAGAATTCCTTGTCATTTGATCAAGACCCTGAAAATATGTTTATGTAAAATGAATTGTAACACAGGTGTTCGTCAACTTAATCTCCCCCATGAATCTAGACTTTAAATAATTCCATCTTTTTCTTGAATGCCGAAAGTAGTTTTTGTGCTTCTATTTTGGCACACCTTATTCTACCACATTATAACACTATTTAAGATGCAAGAGATGCCACATTCTTTATTCTTTAAAATAATGTTGTGTTTAACTCTCAGGAGCCCTTCACTCTTTTCTATGAAAAATCGAATGTAGGTCATTTTCCATGGTTCTGCACCTGTCCTATGCACACCTTCCTTGGACTCTGCATACAACCTGAGCAAATTTTACATGTAGCCTGAAGATCCTGGCCTCTGGAAAGGTTCTCATTCTTCTGTGTCCTCGTATGTTAGTCAGTTTGTGCTTCCAAGCAGTGTGCCATATACTGGGTAGCTTTTAAACAATGGAAATCCATTCCTCACAGTTCTGGAGGCTAGAAGTCCAAGATCAGGATGCCATCATGATAGGGTCCTGGTGAGGAACCTCTTTCAGTTGCAGTCAGCTGACTTCTCAATTGTAGCCTCATATGGTGGAAGAGAGCTTAGAGAGTTATCTGAAGTCCCTTTTATAAGTGTTATTCATGAGAGCTCCATTGTCATGATCTAATTATCTCCCAAAGGCCCTATTTCCTAATACTACCATATTGGAGCTTAGATTTCAGCATATGAATTTCGTGGATACTAAATTTTTTGTATTAGAAAATCCAAGCATATCCTGTGATTTTGTGTATTCATAGTTATTTTAATGATTGATTTCCATCCATATCCTCTTCTTGGATCATCTTTCTTCAATGTACAATTAAATGTTGATAGTTGAGAGGATATTCATCAGAGCAGCTTAACCCTACATAGCTAAAAAACAAAAGAATGGAAACTTTCCCCAAGGAACCAGTAATTTACAAATTCACAAAGGCAGTGCAATGTGGTTACCTTTCCTATGAGTAGATAAAAGGAAAAAGCCCATGTAATTTTTCTTTTTTTTAATTATACTTTAAGTTCTGGGGTACATGTGCAGAATGTGCAGGTTTGTTACATAAGTATACATGTGCCATGGCAGTTTGCTGCATCCATGATCGCATCACCTACGTTAGGTATTTTTCCTAGTGCTATCCTACCTTTAGTCCCCACCCCTCCAAAGGCCCCAGTGTGTGATGTTCCCTTTCTTGTGTTCATGTGTTCTCATTGTTCAATACCCACTTATGAGTGAGAACATGCAGTGTTTGGTTTTCTGTTCTTGTGTCAGTTTTCTGAGAATGATGATTTCCAGTTTCATCCATGTCCCTGCAAAGGACATGAATTCATCCTTTTTATTGTTGCATAGTATTCCATGGTGTATATGTGTTACATTTTCTTTATCCAGTTTACATTGATGGGCATTTGGGTTGGTTCCATGTCTTTGCTTTTGTGAAAAGAGCTGCAATAAAATACATGTGCATGTGTCTTTATAATAGAATGATTTATAATCTTTTGGGTATATACCCAGTAATGGGATTGCTGAGTCAAGCAGTATTTATCTTTCTAGATTCTTGAGGAATTGCCACACTGTCTTCCACAATTGTTAAATTAATTTACACTCCCACCAACAGTGTAAAAGCATTCATATTTTTCCACATCCTCTCCAGCATCTGTTGTCTCCTAACTTTTTAATGATCACAATTCTAACTGGCTTGAAATAGTATTTCGTTGTGGTTTTGATTTGCGTTTCTCTAACAACCAGTGATGATGAGCTTTATTTTTATGTTTGCTGGGTCCATAAATGTCTCCTTTTGAGAAGTGTCTGTTCATGTCCTTCACCTGCTTTTTGATAGGGTTGTTTTTTCTTGTAAATTTGTTTAAATTCTTTGTAGATTCTGGATATTAGCCCTTTGTCAGATTGGTAGATTGCAAAAATCTTCTCCCATTGTGTAGGTTCCCTGTTCACTCTAATGATAGTTTCTTTTACTATATGGAAGCTCTTTAGTTTAATTAGATCTATTTTGGCTTTTGTTGCCATTGCTTTTGGTATTTTAGTCATGAAGTCTTTGCCCATCCCTATGTCCTAATTGATATTATCTAGGTTTTCTTCTAGGATGTTTATGGTTTTAGGTCTTAGGTTTAAATTTTTACTCCATGTTGAGTTCATTTTTGTATGAGGTGTAAGGAAGGGGTCCAGTTTCAGCTTTCTGCATATGGCTAGCCAGTTTTCCCAACACCATTTATTAAATAGAGAATCCTTTCCCCATTGATTGTTTTTGTCAGGTTTGTCAAAGATTGTTTTGTCAGGTTGTAGATATGTGGTGTTATTTCTTAGGCTTCTGTTCTGTTTCTTTGGTCTATATCTCTGTTTTGTTATCAGTACCATGCTGTTTTGATTACTGTAGCCTTGTAGTACAGTTTGAAGTCAAGTAGTATGATGCCTCCAGCTTTGTTTGTTTGTTTGTTTGTTTGTTGTTTCCTTAGAATTGTCTTGGCTATTGTCTTTTTGATTCCATATGAAATTTAAGATGGTTTTTAAATATGAAAGTGTCAATGGTAGCTTGATGGAGATAGCACTGGGTCCATAATTTTACTTTAAGCAGTATGGCCATTTTCACAGTATCAGTTCTTTCTAACCATGAGCATGGATTTTTTTTTCCATCTGTTGTGTCCTCTTTTATTTCCTTGAGTAGTGGTTTGTTGTTCTCCTTGAAGAGGTCCTTCACATCCCTTGTTAGTTGTATTCCTAGGTATTTTGTTCTCTTTGTAGCAATTGTGAATGGGAATTCACTCATGATTTGACTCTGTTTGTGTGTTATTGGTGTATAGGAATGCTTGTGATTTATGCACATTGATTTTGTATCCTGAGACTTTGCTGAAATTGCTTATCAGCTTAAAGATATTTTTGGCTGAGATGATAGGGTCTTCTAAATATACAGTCATGTCATCTGCAAATAGCAACAATTTGACTTCCTCTTTACCTACTTGAATACATTTTATTTCTTTTAATTGCCTGATTGCCCTGGCCAGAACTTCCAATACAGTGTTGAATAGAAGTGGTGAGAGAGGGCATCCTTGTCTTGTGCTGGCCATCAAAGGGAATGCTTCTAGTTTTTGCCCATTCATTATGATATTGGCTGTGGGTTTGTTATAAATAGCTCTTAGTATTTTGAGATACATTCCATCAATACATAGTTTATTGAGAGTTTTTAGCATAAAGAAGCCCTTGTAATTTTTCTACTGCTAAGTCTGTTGCAGTAAAGAAACAAACCACAGAATTATTTCTGCATTAAATTATTAATATCCTTGCTTGCCATAATTCAGGACTAATCCTATTTTTCTTTGCAAAGATGTACTATCTGTGCTCACAGTAAGTATCTAAAATTTTTTTTTATTGAGTGGAGTTTTTTTCTTGTTGCCCAAATTTGAATCCAATGGCATGATCTCTGCTCACTGTAACCTCCACCTCCTGGGTTCAAGTGATTCTCTTGCCTCAGCCTCCCAGGTAGCTGAGATTACAGGCAAGTGCCACCACATCAGGCTAATTTTTTGTATTTTTAGTAGAGATGGGGTTTTGCCATGTTGGCCAGGCTGGCGTCGAACTCCTGACCTCAGGCGATCCACCTGTCTCTTTCTCCCAGAGTGCTGGGATACAGGTGTGAGCCACCGTGCCTGGCCCTAAACACTTTTTATAAAGTAATAATTGAGATCTTGACTTTTCCCTCAACGTTTGCCCCTTACATTTGATGTTTATATACCACCCAAAATGCTTCTGACAGATATGAATTATGAGTGTTTTGTTCTTTTATTCTTGATTATATTTTCCAGAGATCCACTTTTGTCAATTAAAGTCTTAGATGTATGAATGCCACTTTTTTCTATTTTAATTATTTTTAAATGGTATTCTGATGTTTATAGCTCTCTTTCTAAAACCCTTCTTGAATATCTAGTTTAAACTTCTGTGGCAGAACTGATAATGAAAATTTTAGCAATGATGATTTAGCCACTGTCTATGTTTTCATCTATATTATTCCATTTTTATTAAGATATTATTATTTAATTCTTTACTATAATATTGAGAAATACTCTGTTTTCATTAATGCTAATAGTCTGCTATGCTGAAGGGAAATTTATTTTGAAAAATGCTTTTAGTTATTAACATTCACAGTTTCTATATATTTTTAATGTATTGAGCATATCATTCTAACTAAATATATAAAAATTATATTGATAGTTCAATGAAAATATAAATGGAGATTTTAAAATGTGAATATTGGCTAAAGATTATTATATGAGTTGGTTCTGTTATGCTGATCAGAATTGATCAAATACTCTGTGTTTTAAAATTTATGTATTCTTGTATAAGGTAAACTACTGATAATGTGTTAAAATGTGCCAATAAAATTAGGCATCTGTTGGTTTGTCTTAAAATTTATTAATATGACTCCTTGCCATATAACCATTTGTAGTGGACTACTACTATCTAAGAGCAATGACTGTCCAATTCTAACATGGCAAACAGTCAATATTTGTGCAATGATTCAGCCTCGGTCCCTTCTGTCAGATATCATTCATGGATAATATCACTTTTTTTCCATAGTTCCAATCACAGTCTTGCAATCCTTCTCATACACCCCTTCGTGTAGCTATAATCATTCAATTGGAGTTACTTAGGAAATAGATTCCATTTTCCATACCTGTTTCATTTGGTATCCTCTAATGTGCCCAACATGTTACTCCCAACATTGTGCATACTCAGCCTTTGTTTAATAAATCACACTGAAGTGAAACAAACAATATAAGCTCAGTAAAATTGCACAAATATTATAATTTCAAAAGAAAGTAGATGTTCAGGGTTCATATATATATTTTTAAATCAATGAGAAGCTTATGAAGTTTAAATATAAATTCATCATTTGTAATCACACACATACATTTTATTGCAAATATCCCAAATAGCACCTGAACCAAGGGAAAAAAAATCAAAGTCAGCTATGTAAAGTCTGTTAGCCAGGGCACAGTAAAAGGTCTAGAAGAATGAGAAAAGAATATTAGTTACACTGCCTGTGCAGCACTTAATTTAATGTTCTATTCAGAACTCGGAACAGACTAGACTTAACACAAATTGAAATTCAAGCTTAAGGAAGCATGGAACAGCAACAACTTCATTTCCTTTCTTCAAGAAAAATAAAATTCAGTTCTCTTTTCCATGGTTGCTGCTACTGACTTCTGTAGAATATCCCTCACCGACCCTTTTTGTGTATTGTATATATGTGCTTGAGTGTTTTGAATAAATATATAATACTATACCCAAAATTTAAAGATTGTCAGCACTACAAAATAACACGTTCATTGAACCTATAAAAATTAAAGTTTTTATAAGTTTATTTTATAACATGTATGTTCTGCATACCACTCTTCTAAATTGCTATGTTTAATTAAAACAGTGTTATTTATCTTTTAACTTTTATTATTCATTATTTTGTTTGTATTTTACATACATTTTTATTTTTTATTAACAGCCTCCATTTATTCAGCATTTTTCTTTGTGCCAAGCAATGTGTTGAACACTTTATAAGAATTTTTTTATTCCTGTATTTACTAATTTATATATTAAGTCAACAGACGTTTTATGAGTGGCAACTCTTTCAGACTTTTGAGATACAATGGAGATTAAGATAGGGTAAGAGATCTTCTCTAATAGCATTTATTTTCTAGTAGGGTAATAAAAATGTATAGTAGAACAATACCTGATAGAGATGGGACTATGAAGAAACTGAGTAGGACAGTTAAGGAGTGGGTGGATGAGAGGGTGGGAATGTCTGGGTGGCCAGGATAAGCCTCTGGACTCTGAAGGGTAGGTGACAGCATGCGACGAGCAGGGAGAAGGAAAGCCTCTAAGCCTAGAGAAGAGTAGCAGGAACTTGGCTTAGAGGTTGTAAGCAGCAGAAATCAGACCATTGTGATAAAAAGTGGTGACAGGAAACTGGGTGTAGAGTGAAACGAAGCTGGAGAATAAACAGGGACAAAATAATCTGAGGCCATGAAAACCATGGTTAAATGTTTCAGTTTCTATCCTTGTGCAATGGGGAGCCATTTGAAGGGAAGTTGTATGTGCAACTTTTATTTGAATAGGATCATTTAAGGAAACAAGGGCAGAAGGAGAGAGATCAAATAGGAGGCTATTGCTATGGTCTATACCAAGGGTAATGCTTTGGACTAAGGTCAAAGGAATAAAGGTGATAAAATAAACCAAATAACTTTTGGGTTATTTTAAAGATAGACTTCATAGTATTTGAGTGTGTTAAGGATAAAGAGAAATCAAAGAGCTGATCGGATTTAAATGTGAACCATAGAGAGTAATTAAAGGCAACACCAAATATTTTGGCTTAGGTATTTGTAGAAACAGAAGTTGCCTTTTACTGAGATGAGAAAGACAGAAAAGAAGAAGTAGGCTTTAGGGAGATATCAAGAGTATGTTTTTAGGAATATAAACTTGGATATGTCAAGTTGGCTCTTGTGTATATGAGTCTTGAGTTGAAGGGAAAGGTCAAGGATGGACTTATAAATTTGACTATCAGCTTATTAATGTCACTTAAAACTTGGATGCTGGATGAGATCACCTGGCAAGCAGAGAAACAAAAGAGAGGAGGTCAGAGGACTAAATGCTAAAGCTCTACCATTTTTAGATGTTGGGAAAATGAGAATAGCCAGCAAAGGAAATGAAGGATCAACTAGATAAAAAGGAAATTAATCGAGAGAGTCAGTCCCAAAACGTAAGTGAAGAAGAGCATGATCCCTGTCAAATGCTGCTAAGTGATAGAGTAGGAATGGGATGAGGTAGCCATTAGGTTTCACAATTTGCAGTTCCTGATGACCTTTAAAAAGACTACCTCATTTGAATAATTACTGGAGTGATCTTAAAACAGACAGGACAAATGGAGTTGAAAACTGTAGTTACTAGCATTATTTTGAAGATTTTTGCTTCAAAGAAAAGGATTGACGGGTTATGACTAGAGAGATACATGGATTGAAGGGATGTCTTTGTTTTTAACATTTGACTGATGACAGCATGCTTAAACATTATTGTGAATTACTCTGTTCAACTGGGATCTAAAACTGTGCTGTAAAGAACAGATAGTAAATATTTTTGGCTTAACTGACCCAACAGTCTCTGTTGTAACTATTTAACTCTGCTACTGCAATATGAGAGCAACCACAGATTAGTGAAGAAGGCTGTGTTCCAATGAAACTTTCTATGTGGAGGCTAAGTTTTGAATTTCATATTATTTTACATGCCATGAAATATAAGTGAGTTTGACTTTTTTCAGCCATTGAAAAATGTAGGAATTATTCTTAATGTATGCATCTGGCCAAAGTTGGTATGTGAGCCATAGTCTGCTGATCCCTGCTGAAGAAGACAAAATCTGATGTTTGCCAGAAAGTGGGAGGAATGAGCCAGGTTTCATGGGGGTGAGAATAGGCTATGAAGAGAACAAGCAGAAGGTTGGCCTGAGATAAGCAATTCATGCAAGGGATAAAGAGGCTGAGGATGTGAATACAGATGCAGATTAGTTGGTAGATTGGGTACTGGAAGTGCATGGAAGTCTTCTTCTGAACTTTCATTTACTCAGGGAAACATTTAAGCAATGCTTTCAGCTGAGAGAAGCAAGTAGGTAGGAGATATTAAAAGTTGAAGGAGAAAGTAAAGGGTTTATAATAGGAACTATGTAGAAGGAGAAAGTGAATTAACTAGGGAAAAGCTATAAGACTGAGAGGCAAGCAATAAGAACTCACTTGAGATTTCTGCCATGAATTTAAAACGAGACCTGTCAGCATAGCTCCATATTTTTTTCAGTAGTCTTCAGCTGCTTGGATATAGGCCCTAAGTAGGCAAAAGCTTGAATTTAAACAAACTTGGTATTTTGCCAGGTAGAATGATGGAAAAAAGGAAGGCCAAGGGAGTTAGGATTTCCAAGGCACTGATGAGTGTGACTGACCCTGTAATTTGAGCTGCAGAAGAAGAGAAGTGAGGATATAATGGGAGTGATGGAAAGTCAAAAAGGTTAAAAGGTAAATAAATTAAAAGTCCCAATGAGGGGAAAGAACTTTGTGAGACGATATATGAGAGGGACAAAGTTGAAAGACAGGAGGTAGTGCTGGTGGTACAATGTTTGTAATACAGATTAAGGAGGCCGTGTATTTGTTGTTAGTGCCATGGAAGTGGTTGACAAGTGTAGACCATTCGGGCTGTTGGCCTTAGAGAAGAAAGACTTAGAAAGTAATGCTTTGGAAGCTCCATCTATGAAAATGTTTAAATCACTAAGAGACGTGACAAGAAGGGATGGGACATGGAGAGAACTATACTCTTCAAGAATTGAAGGAGGCAGTTTTTTAAAATTTTATAATCAGGGGTACATGTGCGTTTGCTGTAAGAATCCATTGCATAATGCTGGGGTTTGGGCATCTATTGAACCCAATATCCAAACAGTGAACATATTACCTGATAGGTTCTTTTTCAGCCCTTTCCTCCCTTCCTCACTCTCCACTTTTGGAATACCATCTTTATTGTTTCTGTCTTTATGTCCATGTGTACCCACGTTTAGCCCCCACTTACAAGTGAGAATATGTGGTATTTGATTTTCTTTTGTGTGAATTCATTTAGAATAATGGCCTCCAGATGCATTCATGCTGCTCCAAAGGTCATAATTTCATTTTCCTGGCTGCATATCATTCCGTGGTATATATGTACCATGTATTCTTTGTCCAATCCACCACTGATGGGCACTTAGTTTGATTCCATGACTTTGCTATTGTGAATAGTTCTGTGATAAACATACATGTGCAGGCATCTTTTTGATAGAATGATTTTTTTTCCTTTGGGTAGATAATCAGTAGTGGTTTCTGAAACAATGCTTATCTCTCTAGTTATTATAGTATGCTGCTTCCTGGAAGGCCGTATCTATGTGATGCAGTTTGCAGTAAAAGGCAGGTTGTATCCCTTTAATAACAAACACTTGAATATTTCAATTTGGACTTGCTACTTCTATCTTACTGCACATGCAGCTCCCCTGAAACCAAGGAGTCATCCTACTTCCTGACCACACCTCTTGCCTTCCATATTTGTTCTTGGGATCAAACTGGAGTCCTGAAAATGCCCCCCAAATTCTCCTCCTGCTCCTTTTTCTTCAAAATCCAACCTGTCTTATTCTTTTTCCTTCTCCTGCTTAACTCTTATGACATCAAATATCTAGGAATGTTTTATTATGTTCTGAATGTATACATACTTCTGTCTTCCCAACTATCCTATAAGTTCTGTCATGGTAAAATCATGTTTTTTGCTTTCTCTGTCTCACTCAACCCCTAGTAGGCTCTAACATCACAGTCAGAGTAGAACTTTTTGATTGATTAAGCTTGTCATCAAGCAATAGCAGAGTAAAAGTTTTTCAGTTATTCGTTGAATTCACTAAACTATAACTGACACTAAGAATCTATTAAATCAATAAATAATAAATTTCCAAACTGGCATAAAACACAGACAATATTAAAAATGCTTCATAGCAGGCATTTGGTATGTGGTAAAAATGAACTTATTCATAATTCTATGAATTCATATTGGATGCACTAGCATACTTGTAAAAAGTGTTCATCCTGTATCTTTTTTATTATTTAAGAGGAAATCCTAAAGTCTAAAAAATTGTGAAGTTCAGTAATTAAAGTCAAGTAAATGTTCTATCTTGTTATTAAGATCAGTGGAAATTGAAGGCAATTTTGTGAAATAGAACACTGGAGAAAAATATTCAGAAGCAGAATGCTGAAGCAAAAGTCGTAATGACAAAAGACAAGTGCTCTTCTTAAACGAGCTATTTCCAACAGTTTTTGAAAGCACTGACATTTGGTTTGCTTTTTTCCTATTGGCCTATATCTTGTTTCATATTGTCTGTTGGCAAGGGTAACAGAGTATAGTTGAGTTAAGGGAAGTTGAAAAAAAACCCAGAAAATTCTGTCTTCATGGTCATTACAGACCAGTCCTTGGCTCATAATGTTTTCTTCAGCGAATCCAACAATAATTATGGACTGATAAATGGATCTTTATTCCTTTCTTTCCATAGGAAAGGTCTCAAATTGTAGTAAGGTGATTAATTGACTCTGTCATAAGTTATATGGAATTATATTTCTTTTTCAGATTTTACTTTTTCTCTCTATTTAATAGTCTGATTTATTTTAATGGCCATAATGTATTCTGGCAAAATCCATTTAATTTTGCATTATCTATATTGAATGCCTTTAATAAAAGTATTAATCAAAAAAGCATGGAAGAATATCCTGAAAATGATAAATGAGGCTTAGTGTTTGTTTTATGAATCAGCGCCATCTTAATAATTTTGCAAATTTATATGGTTTATATAAGAAACCTGATAAAGCAGAATGCCCTTCAATAAAATCACACTGGCCAAAATGTTAATGAGGAAAGAGATATATTTCTTCATATTTCTTGTATATTCTATTTTTATTTTTGGATGTAGTAAGTAAAAACTGGAGTTGTTAACCTAGAAATTTCTTGTAAAGAGTAACTATTATATTTAAATAAGAGAAGGTAAGTGTTAAATTATATATATATATAAATATATGTATACATATATGCATATGTGTGTAGGTATATATGCATATATGTGTGTATGTGTGTATATATATATATATAATGCATTTGTGTGTATGCATATATGCATATATGTGTGTATGTGTATATATATATATAAAGTTATATGAATTCATATTAGATGCACTAATTCTATATATAGAATTACAATATATGTACATGTATTTTGAGACACAGTCTCACTCTACTGCCCAGGCTGGAGTGCAGTGGTGCAATCACAGCTCTCTGCAGCCTTGAATTCCTGGGCTCAAGTGATCCTCCCACTTCAGTATTCCAAGTAGCTGGGACTACAGGCATGCACCACCACATCCAGCTAATTTTTTGTATTTTTCATGGAAACAGGATTTCACCATGTTGCCCAGGTTAGTCTCTAACTCCTGGGCTCAAGCTATCCACCCACCTTGGCCTCCCAAAATGTTAAGATTACAGGCACAAGCCATTGTACCTGGTCTAAATTATAAAATTTCTTAATGGGAGGAATTTTATTTTATATGTTTCATCAGGTTCACAACTGATATCTCATATGTACTTTGTTTGTTCTCTGCATCTGTTTTAGTTGATCTGGATCGCCTATGGCAATAATAATAACAAAAACAGCAACATAAATAATTACTTAGCATTTATTATGTACCAACCCTGTCCCAAGAAAGTCACAGCTAATACGTGTTCACACTTAAATAAAATACCTTTATTGGAATCAGAAAGTGCTGTTAATATGGAAAAAGACAAAACTGATGATCTTCTCTAATGCTTCCAACATCATTCAGTATTGAAGTCCTAATAGAATCAAATGTTCTTATCTGTAAGGCTATCTTGCAATATCCAACCTTGTGAATTATAATTAGGGCAATGAGGTTTTCTTATTGTCTCTGAAATTTTTTCCATCCATTATAATGCTTAACTTTTTTCCTTCCATTGTAACACTTAATTTTTTTTTGTAGTGTCTAAAATTAGTTTGAGCATATGTCAGATTAAAAATAACTTTAGTTACAGGAGTATTTTTCTTAAATATATATGCAACATACGTGGTATTTTTTTCTCAAGGTTCAGAAAGATCCTAAAGTTTATGTAGCTCAGTCACCTAACTCATTCTAGAACATCCTCTTTTACCACTTTCTGTTTGCAATTGTATTCTTTATGTCTAGCATTTTATGCCAAACCTAAAACAATAGACCTGTAATAAACACTCGTTGAATGAATGAAAACAGGGGTCAGTCAAAGCATTTCCACTTCTCTGATGATAGGTAACCTGTTCATTATAAAGAAACCATATTTTATAATAAAGAGAGAGATGTCATGCTATGAAGCTCCAGCTGCTCTTTAGATTGAGACCTGAATTGCTACCTTAATTCCTTTAGATACATCTACAGGACACCAATGACAGCAAATATTTTTCAAAAAAAAAAAAAGATAAGTGCTGCCTCCCTGAGCTCAGACAGTCAGCTGGATGGCCCACTCACCTTGTGGCTCAGGTACACTCCAATTTTCAGTTTCTGTGAAAACTCAGTAGACAGATAAATGTTGTTTTCATCAAGTGTTTGTAGTGGCTATTATTTCTTCCTGAAAAACAAGCAAGGTAACTTATCTTAAAAAAGATACTTGTGGAGGCAGATCTAAGATGGCTGAACAGGAACATCTCTTGAATGCAGTTCCCAGCAAGAACAATGCAGAGGATCCAAAGAGTCACCTCATAAAGGAGAGCTCAGGCTGACATCTGGCAGGTATCTTTCTGGGACAAAGATAGCAGAAGAAGAAACTGGCAGAAACTCTTACTGTTCTGCAGGTGCCTCAGGTAACCCCCAGGCAAGCAGGGTCTGGAGTGGACTTCCAGCAGTCCTACAACAGATGGTCCTGACTGTTAGAAGGAAAACTAACAAACAGAAATAACTTCATCATCAACAAAAAGGACATCCACTTAGAGACCCCATCTGAAAGTCACCAACTACAAAGACCACAGGTCGATAAATTCACAAAGATGGGAAGAAAACGGTGCAAAAATGATGAAAACTCCCAAAACCAGAACACCTCTCCTCCAAGGGATCACAACTCATCACCAGCAAAGGAACAAAGCTGGATGGAGAATGAGTCTGATGAATTGACAGAAACGAGCTTCAGAAGGTGGGTAATAATAACCTTCTCTGAACTAAAAGAACATGTTCTAGCCTAATGCAAAGAAACTAAGAAACTTGAAAACAGGTTTGATGAAATGCTAACGAGAATAAACAGCTTAGAGAAGAATATAAATGACTTATTGGAACTGAAAAACACAACACAAGAACTTCGCAAAGCATACAGAAGTTTCAGTAACCGAATTGACCAAGCACAAGAAAGGATATCAGAGATTGAAGATCAACTCAATGAAATAAAATGAGAAGGTAAGATTAGAGAAAAAATAGTGAAAAGAAATGAACAAAGCCTCCAAGAAATATGGGATTATGTGAAAAGACCTAATCTACGTTTAATAGGTGTACCTGAATGTGACAGAGAGAATGAATCCAAGCTGGAAAACACTCTTGAGGATATTATCCAGGAGAACCTAGCAAGGCAGGCCAATACTCAAGGACAGGAAATACAGAGAACACCACAAAGATAGTCCTCAAGAAGAGCAACCCCAAGGCACATAATTGTCAGATTCACCAGGGTTGAAATGAAGGGGAAAAAAATGCTAAGAGCTGCCAGAGACAAAGGTTGGATTACCCCCAAAGGGAAGCCCATCAGACTCACAGTGGATGTCTTGGCAGAAACCCTACAAGCCAGAAGAGAGTGGGGGCCAATATTCAACATTCTTAAAGCAAAGAATTTTCAGCCCAGCTGAAAATCAAGTTAGAACTCAGAATTCAGAAACTAACTCAGAACCGCACAACTTCATGGAAACTGAACAACTGGCTCTTGAATGTTGACTGGATAAACAATGAAATTAAGGCAGAAATAAAGATATTCTTTGACACCAATGAGAATGAAGCCACAATGTACCAGAATCTATGGGATACATTTAAAGCAGTGTCTAGAGGAAAATATATAGCAATAAATGGCCACATGAGAAAAAAGGAAAGATCTAAAATCGACACCCTATCATCAAAATTGAAAGAGTTAGAGGATCAAGATAAAAAAAACTCAAAAGCTAACAGAAGACAAGAAATAACTAAAATCAAAGTAGAACTGGAGGAGATAAAGATGCAAAAACCCTTCAAAAAATCAATAAATCCGGGAGCTGGTTGTTTGAAAAGATCAGCAAAATAGACAGACCACTAGCCAGATTAATAAAAAAGAAAAGAGAGAAGAATAAAGTAGATGCAATAAAAAACAATAAAGGGGATAGCACCACTGATTCCACAGAAATACAAATTACCATCAGAGATTACTACAAACAACTCTATGCACACAAATCAGTAAACCTGGAAGAAATTGATAAATTCCTGGACACTTGCACCCTCCCAAGCATAAACCAGAAAGAGGTCAAAACCCTGAATAGACCAATAACAAGGGCTGGAGTTGAGGCAGCAATTAACAGCCTACCAACCAAAAAAAGCCCAGGTCCAGATGGGTTCACAGCCGAATTCTACCAGACATAAAAAGAGGAGTTGGTACCACCCCTTCTGAAACTATTCCAAACAATCCAAAAAGAGGAAATCCTTCCCATATCATTTTATGAGACCAACATCGTCCTGATACCAAAACCCAGCAGAGACACAACAAGAAAAGAAAACTTCAGGCCAATAACCATGATAAACATAGATGCAAAAATCTTCAATAAAATACTAGCAAACCAATTCCAACAGCACATCAAAAAGTTTATCCATCACGATCAAGTAGGCATCATCCTGGGGATACAAGACTGATTCAACATATGCAAGTCTATAAATGTAATCCACTGCATAAACAGAACCAAAGAAAAAACCACATGATTATCTCAATAGATGCAGAGAAGGCCTTCAACAAAATTCAACAGCCCTTTGTGCTAAAAACTCTCAATAAACTAGGTATCAACAGAACATATCTCAAAATAATAAAAGCTATTTATGACAAATCCACAGCCAGTATCATACTGAATGGGCAAAAACTGGAAGCATTCCTTTTGAAATCTGGCACTAGACAAGGATGCCCTCTCTCACCACTCCTATATTATTGGAAGTTCTAGCCAGAACAATCAGGCAAGAAAAATAAATAAAAGGTGTTGAGTTAGGAAAGGAGGAAGTCAAATTGTCTCTATTTGCAGATGACATGATTGTATATTTAGAAGACCCTATTGTCTCAGCCCAAAATCTCCTGAAACTGATAAGCAACTTCAGCAAAGTCTCAGGATACAAAATCGATGTGCAGAAATCACAAGCATTCCTATATAACAATAACAGACTTAAAGAGCGCCAAATCAAGAGCGAATTGTCATTCACAATTGCTACAAAGAGAATAAAATATCTAGGAATACAATTAGCAAAGGATGTAAAGGACCTCTTCAAGGAGAACTACAAACCACTGCTCAGGAAATAAGAGAGGACACAAACAGATGGGAAAAATTTCCATGTTCATGGTTAGGAAGAATCAATATTGTGAAAATGGCCATACTGGCCAAAGTAATTTAGAGATTCAGTGCTATTCCCATCAAGCTACCTATGATCCTCTTCACAGAACTGGAAAAAACCACCTTAAACTTCATATGGAACCAAAAGAGAGCCCGCATAGCCACAACAATCCTAAGCAAAAAGAACGAAGCTGGAGGCATCACACTACCTGACTTCAAATTATACTGCAAGGCTATAGTAATCAAAATAGCATGGTACTAGTACCAAAACAGAGATACAGGCCAATGGAACAGAAGAGAGGCCTCAGAGGCAATGCCACACATCTACAACCATCTGTTCTTTGACAAACCTGACAAAAACAAGCAATGGGGAAAGGATTCCCTGTTTAATAAATGGTGTTGGGAAAACTGGCTAACCATGTGTAGAAAGCAGAAACTGGACCCCTACCTGACACCTTACACTAAAATTAACTCCAGATGGACTAAAGACTTAAACATAAGACCTAACACCATAAAAACTCTAGAAGAAAACCTAGGCAAAACCAGTCAGGACATAGGCATAGGCAAGGACTTCATGACTAAAACACCAAACGCATTGGCAACAAAAGCCAAAATAGACAAATGGGATCTAATTAAATTCCAGAACTTCTGTGCAGCAAAAGAAACTATCATTAGAATGAACCAGCAACCAACACAATGGGAAAAAATTTTTGCAATCTACACATTGACAAAGGGCTAATATTCAGAATCTACAAAGACCTAAAACTGATTTCCAAGAAACAAACCCATTCAAAAGTGGGCAAAGGATATGAACAGATACTTTTCAAAAGAAGACATTTATGAGGCCATCAAACATGAAAAATGCTCATCATCACCGGTCATTAGAGAAATGCCAAATCAAAACCACATTGAGAGACCATCTCACGCAGTTAGAATGGTGATCATTAAAAAATCTGGAGACAACAGATGCTGGAGAGGATGTGGAGAAATAGGAGCACTTTTACACTGTTGGTGGGAGTGTAAATTAATTCAGCCATTGTGGAAGAGAGTGTGGCGAATCCTCAAGGACCTAGAAATAGAGATTCCATTTGACCCAGCAATCCCATTACTGCGTATATATCCAAAGGATTATAAATCATTCTATTATAAAGACACATGTACATGTATGTTCATTGTGGCACTGTTTATAATAGCAAAGACCTGGAACCAACCCAAATGCCCATCGATGATAGACTGGAAAAGGAAAATGTGGCACATATGCAACATAGAATCCCATGCGGCCATAAAAAGCAATGAATTCCTGTCCTTAGGGACATGGATGAATCTGGAAACCATCATTCTCAGCAAACTGACATAAGAACAGACAAGCAAACACTACACGTTCTCGCTCATAGGCGGGTGTTGAAAAATGAGAACTCATGGACACAGGGAGGGGAACATCACACCCTGGGGTCTGTTGAGGGGGAATAGCAATGGACAGTTGGGGGTAATGAGGTTAGGGAGGTATAACGGGAAGAAATGCCAGATATAGGTGACGAAGAAATGGAGGCAGCAAACCACATTGCCATGTATGTACCTCTGCAGCAATCCTGCGTGTTTTGCACATGTACCCCAGAACCTAAAGTGTAATTTTAAAAAAATGATAAGTAAGACATTTTTAAATGTCTTATTTACATTATTCAAAAAAAGAGGTTTTATCTGAATTCCTTTTTAATTTTCATATGTGATGTTAGGTAGATTGGATTTTTAAAAGCTTAATTAGGATCAGGAATAGAGTGTGTCAATGTACATTGGAGTACATGTTTCTCAGAATTACTGTTTATTCTAAAGGAGAAACTTCAGTGAATGAATGCTTCATTCTTTGTCAAAAATATAGTTGTTATCATTATACATCGATTTTGACAAATTTTCCTGGTAATCATGATTATACCTGTTGGCACAAACATTTTGCTCTCTCAAAACCAAACAAAAAAATTATATATTTACCATTTTTTCTTAATTAAAAAGATTCCCCTTCTACATTTTTTATTTTTCAAAGTCATCCTGTTGGTTTTAGGGAAAATGTTGCTTTCTTCATATTATGGTTGTTTGATTTTTCAGAGAAGCTTAGTAAGTATTTCCCAGTTTCAGAAATATTTTTGTGGAAGTCATTTATATAGATTGTAGTGAATATAGTAGGTAAAAAATACTAAGTATCTTTGATATATCAAATAGTGATAATGCTTTGATTGACTCAGTGGGACAATGAGTAGTGAGATTTTAATGGAATGATTTGTTTTTGAGACTATAGATACCTCAAAATCCATTTACTATGTTTGAATCTCATAAGATTTTATTCACAGTTCAACCTACCACTTATGGATGATCTTTAGTCAAATCACTGTCAATTCAACAAAGTCCATATTCTCCTGTCATTTTAACAACCAAGACTGATGTTGACCATAATTAAACTAATTGAACAATTAGTAGGTGCTATATAATTCAATTAGTGAATTAGAGGACATTTCCAACTGCTTTCATTTGCTTTCCTCTAGAATATGGTGGTCTGGAGCTTATTTATAATTCACATTGATTTTACTGTGTTTTCAGTATGTTTGAAATTACTTTTCAAAATGCCAGATACTAATTGGATTCTAGAGAAACAAAAATAGTAATCAAGTCTTCTCTGTTAAGGGAATGTAAGTTCTAGTTTGAAAGAAGTGGTCAAATTTTTCAGATTCTTTCCATCAGTTAGACTTTTCCCAAAGTCTCAGACTCCCATTTGTATTTCTACCAGAGTCACAAAATAAACTTCATGACTCATTAGACCTCATGCCACACTATAGGGGGTGGCAGGCACTCTGGCCTCAGGAAATCATGTGATTCATTTAATAACACAGTCATTCAAATTCAGGGCACTCAGTACCTAGTAATTATTTTAGTTTATTTAGTTTTGGAATCATTAATTCATTTATTCCAATCAATGATTATTCATTAAGTATACATTATTCACAGAATAGTATGATTGCTGTAGGAAAAAAAAAAAAGGAATCTTCAGGGACTGCGCACCCAGTGCTGATAACATTGGACTTTTCAAGAGAAACCAGAATAAAGAAATTTATGTGAAAATATCTTGATTTTTTCAAAGCCACTGGTAACTAAATTTGCCATTACCAAAATGTTGGGCAGACCAAGAGAAATACTTCTGGAATCTGGAACTAACTGTGTCCAGGAGCTCCTAGTTTCCTAGTTTACTGCATCTCACAGAGACCCTTGGACAAGAGTGTCCAATGGAATTTACTCTGTCATGCTTTGTGAAGTTCCCTCAGAACTAGAATAGTAAAGTCAGGATGACTCTCCCTTCATCTGTATCTTATTTTCTTGGTTCTATGCATAAATTCCAGTGACTTTGTTACAAAGTGTTGTCTTATTCTCCAGTTTATTTTATGAGCCTATTCTAAATATGTAAATAACAAGTGTTTGCCTAGATTGTAGAAAATTTAGACTGTTTGCTCTACTAGAAATACTTGAAGTAAATTTCTTGTTGCTACCTAATAAGTTGCTAGGTTTTACAACCTTTAATGGTGAGTTTTCAGACTGTACATGAAATACACACATCCATATACACACATACAGTAGCTTAAAGTCTAATTTCTATGAATATTAAATAACACGTTTAATGAGCTGCTTAATTCTCAAGATTGTTTTTACTGTCAAATTAATTATTTTTGATACTTTAAGTACTGCATGTTCAAGTTTGCAGTTGCTGAGTTCATTCTAGAATTGTAAGAATACCTTGAATTTATTTTTGTTGAATGAGGATACAAAAATATCATAAAATCATACAAGATTCAATCTATAATGGAGGTACATATACAAATGACTACAGGAAATAAAAATTCAAAAGGTATTTATACAAGTTATTTTTATTTTAATCACTTTAATGGTATAGAACCACTAAAGATGGATGGCAATTACCTATGTTATGCACAACACCTATTTATTATCCATCTGGCAAGGCTAGTTCTAAAAAAGTAGCAGAATCATATTCTTCTGTCATTTTAACAACACAGACTGATGTTGACCATAATTAGACTAATTGAACAGTGAGTGGGTGCTATATAATTCTATTAGTGCATAAAATAGGAGATTTCCAACTGCTTTCATTTGCTTTCCGCTAGAATATGGTGATCTGGAACTTAATTACAATTCACATAGATCTTACGTTGTTTTCATTGTGTTTGAAATTACTTTTCAAAATGAAGGGATTTTCTTAGCAGGCAAGTTGAAAGATCAATGTGGAAAGAAGTTGGGATTTTTTTAGGAACCTAATCTCTGCAGCTGAAATTCTCCTCTTTCAGCCTGCATGGATGCTGCATACAGAACCTGAATTCAAATATCACTTACTAGCTCTGTTGTCTCTTATAAATACTTCTCTAAGCCTTGGTTCCCACATTAAAAATGTGAAAACAGTCTCTTCCTTAAAGAGTTGTCATGCAAATTAAATAAGATAATGTGTGTAAAGCACCAAACACTGTAGCTAGCATATAGTAAATGTACAACATATCTATCAATCGATCTATCTACAATATTGCTAATAAACAAATGAATTTATTTATCCATCTATTCTCCTCACCATTTGTGAATTTACAGAGGTAGAAGGCATTTATCTGAAGAAGGTGATTCTTCAGACATTATGATTTTTTTTTCTCCTCTTTCACCCAGGCTGGAATGTAGTGGTGTGATTTCGGCACACTGCAACCTTTGCCATTGTGTTCAAGTAATTCTCCTGCCTTAGCCCCCCAGTAGCTGGGATTACAGGCATATGCCACCATGCCCAGCTAATTTTGTATTTTGAATAGAGACAGGGTTTTACCATGTTGGCCAAACTGGTCTTGAACTCCTGTGCTCAAGCGACCTGCCTGCCTCAGTCTGGAAAAGTGCTGGGTTTACAGGCATGAGCCACCACACCCTTATTTTCTCAACTTGCCTGCATTATTTGGCATTTCTTGTATATAAAGATTTTTATTCAATATTTTTCAGCTAGAAAAAAACCCTATATATCTTAGTTTAATACATTTAACCAAATATTTCTAAATAGATTGGATTTGAGCTATTTTCTTCAAGAAGATAATTACTTTAAGCATAAAAAAAAGTTCTCTGTTCTGAACATCATCAAGAATATGTGTTTCAGGAGTTTTGGAACCATTAATTCATTTATTCCAATCAATGAATATTTATTAAGTATGCACTATACACAGAATAATATGCTTGCTGTAGGAAAAAAAAAAGAGTTATGATACCTTTAGTTATTGGAGGAACTGACACATGAGAAAAGCATGCAAAGTAAGTAAGTAGAATGGAGACCGGAAACTTGGGACTCCAGTAGTTAACATTTGTTGTGAATCACTCAATGCCTATTAGTTATTTTAGTTTATTTAGTTTTGGAATCATTAACTCATTTATTCCAATCAATGATTATTTATTAAGTACACACTATTCACAGAATAGTATGCTTGCTATAGGAAAAATAAAAAGGGAGTCATGGTACCTTCAGTTACTGGAGGGGTCTTTAATTGTGAAACTGAATAGATTAAGGGACATATTTAAGAAACAAATGAACCAAGCTCTCTACCTCTGGACTTTTTGACTTTATCCTCAATTAAAGTAGGCTGTTCCTTTGAGAACTTCTGAATATACATGAAAATTGTAGTTAGTAAGTTCATGTTATTTTGACAATTACAGAGAACCTACTATCGTTGCATAAATGAGTCAAAGTTGGCTTGTGTGTATTGGTCTCTAGATTGTGTACAGGTCAGGAAAAAGCCTGCTGGCAACAAATTCAAATTTTTTTTACATCCATTTACTTTTTATAACAGCCCAAACAAGCAGTCTTAGCCGCTTAGAGCTCACCTATTTTGCATACCCCTTGAAACTCCACCCTGCAGCTGATTGATACCCATTGACTAGATAAAGACCTGCAGTTAGAAAGTTCCAAGCTGTATTTTGGAGCTTTCTGACCCAGGAACCTCCAAATGCTGCTAAGCACCATCAGTGGACCCTTCTTCAATCCCTGTCTCCAATCCTTCAATCCCCTTACCCTCCTTTTTCTCTAGATGGTAGCCTGGGGACTGTCTTATGCTGTGAGGTACTTCTCATGCCCAGTAAAGCTTATGGTGTGTTGCTGTCCCTTGTGTTCACATCTTTTTCCTTGATCAGTCCCAAAGCCTTCAAACCCTCTATAACTATGGGCCAATTACTGTACAGGGCACTGAGGATAAAGGGGTAATAAGACACAGTTTTTGACTTGAAGAAACTTATATTCTGACTGAGGAAATATTTATGTATCATTTCAATGAAATGCAATTTCTCTTCTAGGAAGATATGCAGAAATATGAAAACATGAAGCACTTCGCCCAGTCTGAGGCAGGTAAGGAGAGGGCTCTTGAAGAAGATGAAGGCTGAGTTGTACCTTGAAGAGTAATAAAAATTTTCAGGTAAAATGGAAAAACAAAGGGTTTTTTAGGCAGAGGGAATAACAAAGAAAACATTATTAGTGAGAAATATCTTAATATATTATCATCTTCTAAATCATTTTTATTAGCATCATTGCTAAAGTACCATTGGTTGAAAAACTGCATTAGCACTTTACAAACACTATCTTATTTAATTCTCATAATAAGCCACATAAGTTGAAGATTATTAGTTCTGTTTTGGATATGAGAGAACATGCTTAGAAAGTTAACCAACTTGCAAAGGTCCCAAGTATCTACCACAGTAAGTGGTAAAGACTACACAAGCTCATAGCTGTCTCCACTGAAAATGCACATTAATTGTTTCTAGGGTTGGTTTGGTTCTGGTATCATGGTTCCTAACTATTCTGTAGTCTTAGTATTCTTTCACTATTTTCCAGAAATATTCTTTACAGTGTACATATGTCATAGCTTGTATTGTCCAAAGATTGCTATATCCCTAGTTACAAGTTACGGCTTTGCCATAAAGCATGATGTGGGAAGTGATGAGAGATTAAATTGAAAAAATACATAAGGACTCGAGTCTTGCCTTGCTCAGCTAAGTCTTTTCTACAGGATAAAAAAAGACTGATATGGTAAGACTATTTTCGTGTGTATTTGTGCGTGTGAGTGGGCATAAGTTGTACTTGGAAAGAAAAAGAGAGCAGAGAAAAGACCTGCTAGGAATTCAGTGCAGGAGATCCAAATGAAAATATGAGGGTTTTATTCATAACAGTATTAAAAATATAGAGAAGATGTATTCATGCACAAAAAAAGTGAAACCATGCTAAGGGGGCTGATTGGATGGGCTTAAAGTCAATCAAAAAGGGGAGAAGTCCTGTGTATGTCAAGACTTTGAGTTAGGTTCACCAGATGGAATATCTGAGGTTGGGCATATTAATTAGTGAATGGGTTGACAGGTGATAAAAGCATGCAAAGTAATTAGGTAGAATAGATAGCAAAAATTTGGGACTCTAATAGTTAACAATTACTGTAAATCTCTTAATTCCTATTAATTATTTTTGGCTTCTTTTGCCATTCTCAACAGTATTTCCATTGGACAATAAAGTATATAATGTTTTTACAAATCAATAAAACTTAGTTAAGCCCTACATCTAAGTACTGGGTGTAGAGGTAGGAGACCGTGAAAAAACTGGAGAAAGAACATTCAGATACAGGAATTGAAAACTGTATTCATTAAAGTGATCCTTCATAACCAAGGGTCATTGCTGCAAGGAAAAGTTTTTTTTAAATGGAGGTGAGTTTGTCATGAAAATTCTAGAAATATGCTATTAGAATATTATCTTGAAAACTGAAGTTAATATAAAAATAATTATTTACTTTCATATTTATTCCATTATAGATATTATATTTTAAATATTTCATATATAAATTTATTTTATATTATTTATAAATGTTTTATGTATTTTTATCATTTAATTATATGATTTTGTATATTATTTGTGAAATATTTATTTTTATATTCTATGTGTTTTATTTTATAAAATGTTGATAGCAGTTGTAACAAAAAGCCAATATCTAGAGTAAGCAATATGAATTATGTTCATGTTTTTCTAGAATATTTTCTGTGAGAAAATTTTCTAACAGTGTGAAAAAAAATTCTTCATTTTATTTTTTATTTTTCCACAAATGATATAGGACATTATATTTTCTTCAAGACTTCCTGAGTTTTCCCAGGGGCCTCTTTTACTTTTTGTATTTAAATCATTATCTTTTAAAATGATGATTGTGCCATTATCCCTGACAATAACTACATATTTAATCATTAACCGTTCTATCTCTGTTAAAAATCTATTCATTAATGGCTTGAAATTTAAAGAAACTCTTCAGTATCACTTTCATTAACTTCAGGAAATCTGGCAGTAGTTGGAAGATTTGTAATTGCACCGTAAAGTTTTTTTGTACTGCATTTAGTTTGGATAAGAGAATCAGCAAAGACATAAACTAGTGTTAAGTGGGAGGAATGTTTTAATGGAGATTAATTTTATATAATCAGTTAGATAGCCAGCATCTTGTCTTATAGCAATGCTCATTTTACAGCCTCATAACTGCATATTGAATCTGCAGATAAATGTGACTGCTTGGTATTTTTCCAATTTATTTCAGGCAACTGCAAGCTTAGAGATTGTTGAAAGACCCACAAGTGTTGTCTTTACATTAAATTTTTGCTGGAGAATATGATTCATTTGCTATGCTCAGAACTGGTTGTATTCTTTTAGAAGTTCCTCTTCTTATATATCTCTTATTATACAGTATATTCGTGTTATTCATCACCACTATTTAGAATTAGTAACCTGGATTCTATTGGTCTCATAAGTTAAAGCCTACTTTTAGGGTATATATCTTTCTGGTAGGGAAATCTATTATCATCTGATTCATCAATTTTCAATGCCTAAATATTCTTCTTAGTACACAAGTTTCTCTTTCTTGATCATGCTGAAATATCAGCCACCTGGAAAGGGGGAAATCTTTACCAGGAACAACTAGTCATGTGAGAGACCTCACCTGAACTTGACTCTTGCCAAAGAAATAGAAAATATATGCAGAGTATCTGGAAATACATTTATGCTGTAGCTTTTGATTTAGTGTTTGACACCAGCATGCATTCTAGGACCTAATTGTAAGGGCAGCAATGAAGATTATAATGAAGGGGAGAGCAGGCTGTTCATCTTTTGGAATCAGGATTGAACCCAAGCTTCCTATGGTTTAGAAAAAAGACTTTTCTTTGTGTTTTTCTCTGCTTTTAAATACATGTGGTAGATTTTTTTTCTTTTTTTGCAGTAACCAGCATGCGAGCTTTAAAATGAATGCTGTGGTTTGAAAGCTACCCTCTGTGTCTAATGAATTTTCACTCCAGGGGTGCCTTCATTTCCTCCCCGTCTCTATTCTTCCTTCACCCAAAGGTGGACTGTTTGGGTCTCACAAATATAATTATCATATTTGCAATAAATGTGTTCAGAATGCATTATAAAAAGTTATGGAAAAAGTGGAAAGAAATATCTTCCTAATTGTTAAGGTACAAATTTGCCTCCCTTCAAGGTCTACCACATACATTTATTCAAATACTTATTTACTCATTGAATAATAATTTATTGAGTGCTAACTGAATGTCAGGCACAATACTCGTCCAGATCCATAAAACATGCCTAATGTGCTTGGCAGTCTCATGAGGGAAATAGACATTAACTAAGTATTCAAATACATAAATAAATATTTATATTTATCAATAAATATATAACGACTATATTTTTATTTAAAAATAAATATATAAATATATGCAAAGAAGAGGAAATACTGCAAACCTAGAACAACCAATCTATGTCTGGGAATTCAGGAAATCTTACCAGAAATATTGGCTTTTGGGCAGAAGTAAAATGTATAATTAATATTTAGGCAGGTGAAAATTGGGGACAGCCAATACAAACTCCTTAAGGACATGGAAGAACTATTTTATTCTTTGTATTTTTTTGAGAGTCTTTTCACAATGTTTTCAACTTAGGTTGAAGTTATTTAAGATGTAAAAACAGAGTTTGCAATGTCTAAAGTATTTAAATATTTATATTTTCTATTTAAAAATTATTTGAACGTTTCTTCAATATTAATGAGGAAGAGATAGGTGCTTTATTTTGAATTACTACCTATTCAGGACTGATGTCTTCATTTTCAAGAATTTACATTTTGTCATTTATTTAAAAAAACTCTTGTGGAAAACTAAGTTCAGAAGTCCAAGATTTCAGATTTATTACAGTGATATTTTATCGTTAGTTGTAGATTGCTACCTTGTGTAGCTGCCCCTGGCCTGCCACTTAATACAGTTCAATTTAACCTAATAAATACCTGGCAAATGCTTTTTGAATCGGTCTTAGACCTGCAGACATCCTAAGATGGAAATAGAATGATAACATTGCTAACAGTGTTTTAGGAAGCTTCCATGTGTTTCTCAAAGATGTTCTGGACTTTCAAACCAAATGACAAAATAAATGCTCTTAATCAGAGGTTACAGCCCACAGGCCAAATCCAGTCTGCCACATGTTTTTGTATGGGCTTATAAGCTGGTTTTTACAATTTGTTTAAATGGCTAAACAAACAAAAATGAAATAATACTTTCAGCATATGAAAATCAAATGGAATTCGAATTTCAGTTTCTATAAATGAAGTTTTGCTAGAACACAGCCATGCTTATTTGCCACATCCCATCTTTGGCTACTTCACACTACAATGGCAGAGGTGAGCAGTTGTGACAGCACCCACAAAGACTAACATATTGATTATCCACATGTACCTGTGGAGCACATCTGGAAAGTCAGCAACCAAAAAACCCTGCAATGTCTCCGCCATCATGGATTTTACTTCCTACTAGGGAAGATATATAAACTCATAAATTGATAAGATTACTTCAATTTATGTGATAAATACTAGAAGGAAAATGTAACACGTATGGCATAGGAAACACCTAAGGGCGGTGATTGGGGCTGCATTATTGAGGATGCAAGAGGGAGGAGATGCTTGATAGGACCCTGGGATGAGGCGAGAAAACAGCCATGAAGAGGACGGGCATTTCAGATAGTACAACAAAAGCAAAAGTCCTGAGACTGGAAAGAACTTGATGATTTTTGGAGAGGGAAGAGAAGCCCCATGTAGTCGAAGTGTCATGGGTGAAAAGGAGAGGGATATAAAACATAGAAGTTGAAAGGTGGGGAATGTTCACTGTGGACTCTACTGAGCCTCTCACCTCTAGCAAGATTGATTAGATGAGTCTAATGTATGTCTCAAGCTCTGCATGTTTTTCAGCTTTGAGTGCTTCTATTATGGCCAGGTTTTAGAAACCCCAAATGTTTTACTCTACAGACTAGATCATGATAAAGAGTTTTCATCTTAATCTAAGTGCCATGAGAAGCCACGGGAGAATTCTTGGCAGAATTACATGTTTTAAAGTTCCCCTTGGTTGTTGTGAAGAAAAGGGTCTGCAGGAGGAAAGAGGAGAGGAAGGAAGCTGGAGGGGAATGTTTCTGGAGTCGTCCAGTCAGGAGGCTGTATTGGAGTAGCAGTGATGGTAGTAAAAAGGGGACAGATGTGAGCCACATCACAGAGGTAGAGCCAAAAGAACTTGCTGATTGGAAGTGGGAGTAAGGGAAAGAGGAATCAGTGTCACTGAATAACTGGGAGGATAGCAGTACCAACTGCAAAGACAAAAAAAAAAAAAGAGAGAGAAACAGGAAAGGAGCAGGTTTGGAGGTGGGAGATGGAAATCAGAATTTTTATCCTAGACAAGTTAAATTCTAGTTATTCATTGGGTGGTATCCTTCATTTATTCCACCACACACACACACACACACATACACACACACACACACACACACACACACAAACTCAAGAAGACATTGCATATCATCTCTATGCTAGATAGCATTCTGGGCACTGAGAATTTTATGAGTTAAGAAAATACAGAAAAAACTCCCTACCATTTTGGGATGTATTTTATGAGTTAAGAAAATACAGAAAAAACTCCCTACCATTTTGGGATGTCAGAGGGATGGTGAGGTGTGGAGCCTGAAGCTCAGAAGACAATTGCCATGGTGAAATGTGCACATTTGCAAGTCCCTTGGTTGACAGGTTGCTTTGCCTCTGTATTTTGACATTGAACTAGTTTAACATTTTACAAAATGATGCAGAACATTCAAAAACAACATGAGTGGCCGGGCATGATGGCTCACACCTATAATCCCAGCACTTTGGGAGGCAAAGGTGGGAGGACCACCTGAGGTTGGGGGTTCAAGACCAGCCTGACCAACATGGAGAAACTCCGTCTCTACTAAAAATACAAAATTAGCTGGACGTGGTGGCACAAGCCTGTAATCCCAGCTACTTAGGAGGCTGAGGCAGGAGAATGACTTGAACCTGGGAGGTGGTTGCAGTGAGCTGAGATCGCACCATTGCGCTCCAGCCTGGGCAACAGGAGTGAAACTCTGTTTCAAAACAAACCAACTGTGGATTACTTTCTGGAGAAATGGACTGGCTTGGAAACATATCTCCTTCTAGGGGCTGCAACACCCTTTTTGCGTGCTGAGGGCAGAGCCACATGGCACTTGAATGGACCTACTGGCACATTCCAACGCCTTTGGATACTCTTCTCATTAGTATAGTACATTTGTGTTAATCATCACCACTATTAAGAATTAGTAGCCTAGATTCTATTGGTGCAAGTAGGTCTGCAGCTTCAGTTGTTGTCACAGAAAAAGGGAGGAGTTTTGTTTAGTTAGTTTTGGTTGGATTGACTACTGAGCTGACAGAGAAAAAGAGCTACTTCAACACCAGTATGGAGGAACCAAGTACACCAGTAAATGAATTCAAAGGCATCTAACCAGCTTTACCTGTTCCTGCTGATACATGAGATTTCAAGCCAGGCAGAGCAGCAGGGCCTAGAAGAACTTAACAGTGCCTGAGTGTGAGCAATAATGAATATAATACCTTGCATTCATACAGTACTTTTGCACTTGGACTTTCAGAAAGGTGGACTGAGCAGGTGATATTATATACATTTTACAAAAATATATCTCTCAGAGGAAAAAAGCATGTGGGGAGGGGTGAATAAAGGTAAATATAACAAGATGAAGACAAAGAGTCTTGACAATAAGATAGAAACAAGTGTGTTTAGATTGAAAATTTACATGAAACATTATGGTTTGTTTTTTGGTTACTTTCTGCTGCTGGTAATTAATTAATTACATCAAGTAAGTGTCTGTTGATTAACTCATGAAATTGTACCTAGCATGTTTGCTCACAGTAGGGGTCTCAAGCTCAAATGCCTAAAATGTCTAGGGAGATAACCTGTGTGAATGGAATGGTGCAGGTTAGGGTATGCTGACCTGGAAAGACCCTACTCATCATAAAGTGACTATCACTACTCAGGTCCAGCAAGGGAGTTCCCAGCAATGTAGACTCAGGGTAGACTTGTTACATGACTCTTTAAAGGAAGCTGAAAGCAAACTTGGCATATAATGTGTAATCTCTCACTCTTTAGTATTTGTAACTAATTAAAAATTTTTTTTAAACATCCAAGGGCCAAAGAATACTTCTTAGGAGATAAATTTGGCCAACATCTTACCAGTTTCTCAACCATCCACTTACAAATTCGGGGAGGCCAAAACGGGAGGACTGCTTGAGACCAGGAACAACATAGCAAGACTTTGTGGCTACAAAAGTTTTAAAAGATAGCCAGGTGCGGTGACTCATGCCTGTAGTCCCTGCGACTTCGGAGGCTGAGGCAGGAGGCTTGCTTGACCCCAAAAGTTGGAGATCACAGTGGGTTATGATAGTGCCACTGCACTTCAGCCTGGGAAACAGAGTTGGACTCGGAGAAAGAAAAAGAGAGAGAGAAAGAGAAAGAAAAGAGAGAGAGAGAAAGAAAGAAAGAAAGAAAGTGAACTAGACTGTCAGGAAACAAAGAGAGAGAGAAAGAGAAAGAAAGAGAAAGAGAAAGAAAGAGAAGAAGACCTCCTACCCATATAGGAGTTTTGTAACCTGTTCCCGGAGAGAATGTTTTCCTTGAACACTTACTGTCAATAGCAGTAGTGACTTCTTTGAATGGCGGTTGGGTGAGCCCTGGAAATGTCTTCAGCATCTCAAAGAGTACGAATAAAGCTTTTTAAAGCTCTTTACATAACCTTCTATTAAATATAACTTACTTTGATCTTTAACGCTAAAAATTAGGTAAACAAATATTTATAGGATATATAGACTGTTTAAATATACTCCTGTGGGAGTAGAGTGACATGTTTGCACACATGGTCAGTAGATTTTCATTTAATTTTATAAAGTTATAAGTGCAAGTGGTCAAATAGCTTAAGATAGTAAAAGAAATCTTACACATATTTTTACAAAAGGAGTCATTAGATCTGATTTGGCCACTGAGCTAAATTTAATTCATAATAAAGGCAGTCAGTTTTTAGTATTCTTCCTGTGTAGGAATTTGGTATAAAGCAAGAAATATGAATTTTGAGTTATCAATCTATATATAATGGATATATATGTACATATGTGTGTGTGTGTGTGTGTGTGTGTGTGTGTGTGTGTGTGTGTGTGTATGTATGTAAGTATGTATAATGGATCTAATGGGCTAATGAAATGAATGACCCAATCAGAATTTGAAAAATCCAATAAGCTCTAAGCCCTAAATCAACCTACCCCCACCACATACAAACACCTTGGGTAAAGGAACTTGGAGTAGGTATATGAAC
This sequence comes from Cheracebus regulus, assembly GCA_963574635.1. NCBI lineage: Eukaryota > Metazoa > Chordata > Mammalia > Primates > Pitheciidae > Cheracebus > Cheracebus regulus. The sequence continues at coordinate 85,157 of CAUYQU010080687.1, read as the reverse complement.
TTGGAGTAGGTATATGAGATTCACTCTTCCTTCCCACCCCTCCCTTCCTTCCCTGCTTCTTTCTTTCCTTTCTTTCTTCCCGTTTGAGGTACTATGAGTTGGGAAGTAAGGGAGTAGGAATGTCCTTACGGTTGCTGGTGGGAAATTCACCAGCTAAATCTACTGATGGACGGGGGTCCAAATGGATATTGGGAATTAGGACATTCTGATAATTTGAAAGATTCTAAAGCATGTCTTGCATAGGATGTGATTCAATTTACCATTTCTCCTGGAAAGGTAACTTCCTGAAGGAAGCTAGTAAAGGTAATAAAAAAGAAAAAAAAAATCACAAATCCATTACCCAGAGGTAACTTTTTTTTAATATTAAAATATGTGATCTTCATTACTTTTCCCATGAGAATTTAGGTTTACAAAAATTGATTCTTTTCATACATTATTCTTTCATTTAAGGATTTTCAAACTGTGACTTATGACCAATTAGTGGGTTAGAAAATCGATTTAGTGGGTAACAACTAGCATTAAAATAATTAATAGAAATAGACTATAAAGTAACTGAGTAAATAGTGCAGAGTAAGGATAAATATTGTGTCAGTTATATGTGTGTGAATGTGTCTAGGACCACAATGTAAAGTGATTTTTGTATTGTCAGTAAAAATACTAGAAGATCAGTACTGTGGCCTGCTATTTCTGCTTATTAATTTTATGAAACTTCCTTTTATTTTAAGACGGTGTCTCAATCTGTCACCTAGACTGGAGTGCAGTGGCACAATCATGGCTCACTGCAGCCTTGACCTCCAGAGCTCAAGCAGTTCTCCTGCCTCAGTCTCTCAAATATCTGGGACTAGAACTTCATACAACTGTGTTGGGCTAATTTTTAAATTTTTAGTAGGTTTAAGAGCTTTCTAGTTTGCCCAGGTGGTCTTGAACTCCTGGGCTCAAGTGATCCTCCGGCCTCAGCCTCCCAAAGTGCTGAGATTATAGGCATAAGCTACTGAGCCCAGCCAAAGCTCTTCTTTTAAAACAATTATTAACAGATTTAATCATTTTGAATTCTGCCTGAAAAGAATGCATGCCATCTCATCTTACTGCTCCCTGCTATGTGAGGAAATAAGATCATTTTCCTTAGAAGCATCACAGGTTCAATGTTTATTCCCACTCCAGTCTCATCTTGGGGAAGAAGGAGTCTTCCATTGACTACGGTTTTTATGGAGAGAAAAAAAAGTTTCCAAACTATTACATTTCTGTTTACAGTGGTTTGGGATTTAAGTTCAACTATTGTCTGGACTGGTGTTATTGCTATAGTAATCTAGCAGCAAAACACCAAGGGTTTAGGATTCCTCCAGCCCAGACAGTTGGTATCTTGAGATTATTTTGTCCATATATCTTTACTATTCATGCAAGCTGATTTAGGAATGAGCAAACCCTTTCATTGCCTGTTGTTGCTTTGGTAAGGACAGGTGCCATCATGGCTTCTTACATGCAAACTTGCTGGTGTCCGAATTCTGTAGACTTTGATTTTGAAAAGATAAATAATTATGAATTCAAAGACAATAGATTTATTTGTTATTTTGTCTTCTCTTTGCCACACTTTTAATTTACTCATATGGATCACTACACTTTGTCAATTATCCATTTTTTCTTCATTTTGCTTGCAGGTTTCCTTGAGACACATAAGAAAATTAATCTAACTTCCAAAGATTAGTTCACAAATTGTGTGAGATCCATTCAATATGGGGACAGTGGCCACAGCTGATCTTAAATGCTGACTTTTCTCAATAGAACACCCTGCCCATTGTTCATCAGCTCTAACTTGTCTTGAACTAGGGTGTGGGATTAAAGGTTACAGAAATAATATAGGGTTACTAAACCTTTCTGGCCTTTTAATTTTATGTTTTAAGACTCATATAGTAAAGGCTAATTTATGTATTTGCTAAAGCAATGTCAGAATTGCTTTTTGTATGTAAACAGGTACACACACACACACAAACTCATGTTAAAATTACACACTGCAAAAACTCTCTCTAATGCACACTGCACATAAGCCAAACTTCCTGAAATTTATTTGACATAATTAATAAGTGTATCAGAAAATCAAAAAGTTGTCTCTAGCATTTGCACATGAAAGTTCTTCCTTTGAATTGAAATTTTTACTTATTTTCTGTGATTTGATAAAAGTAGGGCTGAAAATTGATAATAATAGTAATTATTTCCAGTTGATAGCCTACCTGAGTCTTCTGCAAGCTGAAAACCAAAACAAAACCAAAACAAAACAACCCAACAGCATGTGGTCACTCTCTTTAAAGGGCTTACTTGCTTTCCATCTTCACTCAAAAGCATAAAACGTGTCAAATGAACTCTGTAGAACAGGAGGTAAAACTAACATTCTTGTATGTAAATAAAATAGAGTTACAGGAGTAGCAGTTTAATTGTGTGTCCCACTCTCCTCTGTTAAGGTCCTGGGCAATTATCATGTCAAATGCCACAATGTTTTGCTAACTCTCACAAGCAGGCAAGGACTGAACATTTAAGTAATACAGTCTCAGGTCAGGAATTAGAAATAATTCAGGTTGGAGAGACCTCTAGTGGACATTTCCATTCATATCGAAGATGAAACAGAAAAAAGAGATAAAAGTTAATTACAAGTCACATTCTGTACTTCTGCAATGATACATTCTTTTTAAAATTAAGTACACCTTATCAGGATAACATATATGCAATAGCCAAAATAGATGCTCTTCAGAAAAATAATGAAGGTTTAAGTCTCAATATATATACTCAAAGCCAACTGTATTTTTCCTTTTAAAGTGCCACAGAACCAAAATGTAAATGTTAGTAAAAAATTTTACAAGTGGATATTTTTGTCTACCTTATTTCTGCTCTCACTAAAATCTCACTTAAAAATTAATTAGAATATAACTTATACATAAGACACTTCTCCATTATTATCCTCAGAGTTTAACTGAATTGCATAATGGAAACTTTTCCAAAATGAGATACCAAATATTCAAAGCTCTCTTCCGTCATATCCTCACACCGTATTTCCAAAGATACTGCCAGACAAATAAAATTGATAGCCAGAACAAACAAGTCCCTGCCCTACCTTTAGAAAGCAAAAAGTGTGCTGGAGAGGAGACAGCAAATCACAAAAGCTTGGGAGTGCCTACAGTAAGGATATTCTTCCCCATAGCATTTTGAGCTTCACAAGCCATGCTTAATAGCAGAAAATAAAGCCTGTCGAATTTTATAGTCTGTAAGAATATTACAAAATACAATGTTTTTTCTATGTGTTTATTAAGATGCATGTTTTAACTTATTTTATGTTGTAATACAATCTATGTGGCTTAGTTCTTCATTGTTTAGTAATTACCTCTGGATGGTTAATCATATTTCTCTCTCGACTGCAAATTCTTTCAAAACAGAGAAGTCGTTGTCTTCTCTTCTTACACCTCATTAACATATTGCCCCCTCACCTCTGTACTAAATTTTTGTACTTATTTAAGTGCACTTGCTCCATCTGCCCCCTTTTCAACTTCTTGAAAAGGCAGTGTGAATTCCACAGTATATGGCTAAGGATCTGGAGAAAACATCTAGCCCTGCTGTAGACCTGTGGGTGTTTTTTACCATTATTGATGATGTTGACGGTATTCTCTTCCTCTTTTAAATGTTTCTATTTCAGGCAGTTTTGTCTATAAATAGGATCTACCTTCCAGAGCCAATGATTCACATAGGGCTCTTTACTTGTGTCAGTGAACTTGAATTTTAAAAATCCCAGTTTTCATAGAAAGTTAGCAGTTTTTTTCCTATTAGATTGTGGGCTATATTATCTATAGTGTACAAAAGAAATCAAATGTATTTTCATACCATATTACAATTGTGGCAGATAGAGCCAGTATTACTTAGGCACTATGTGATTATGGTAATTATTACACCTGTCATTAAATCTTGGTACTAAAAGAGGAGCTCATATATTATCTTATGAATTTGTATTTCTTTTAATATGTTATTTCCATCAATATGATGGTTTTTGTTTTTATACTTGCAGATTTTATTTTTTGCATTTGTACATATTTAGAGAAGGGCTGCTGAGGCTCCATCAGAAAATATTAAGTGAGATTCAAGAACCAGATTAGCTTCCATTAAGTTATTCCTGCCCCCACACTCCCACAATTCATTTCTAACTCCTCCTTCTTCTGTAAGTGATGAAACCATTGTTACAAAATAAACCTGTGAAAGTTTCAAAGGGCCCAGGAAGAAGGGAATGGGAAGGCAGTTTCCAATGGAGGTGGTCCCTAGTAAGAGGTAACGGAGAAATGGCGCAGGTGGTAGCTGCTTTGAAAATGAGCAGGAGAAAAGCAAGTCCCTGGAGGCAAGCTGAAGGAGGCTGGAGGAGAGTACAGGGCACTGACCGGGAATTAGGCTCATGGCCTGCGAAGCTGGAAGTTGTAGAGCTGAGATCTTAATGGCCATACCCTGGATGGTAGGCATAGAATCTATTGCCCCTACTTCATAGATGGTGGAAGAAATTCTTATGAAAAGGAATCACAGGGCTGTGTCCTCACTTAGCTACTGTCTAGTTGGAGGTGCTTTTAAAAATTATTTCAATAGGTTTTAGGGGGAACAGGTGGCATTCGGTTACATGAATTAGTTCTTTAGTGGTGATTTCTGAGATTTTGATGCACCCATCACCTGAGCAGTGTACACTGTACCCAGTGTGAAGTCTTTTATACCTCACCCCCATCCCACCCTTTGCTCCGAGTCCCCAAAGGTCATTGTATCATTTTTATGCTTTTGCATTCCCAAAACTTAGCTCCCACTTAGGAATGAAAACATACACTGTTTTGGTTTTTCATTCCTGAGTTACTTCACTTAGAATAATGGTCTCCAGGGTGGGCACAATGGCTCATGCCTGTAATACTAGCACTTTGGGAGGCCAAGGCAGGCAGATCACAAGGTCAGGAGTTAAAGACTAGCCTGGCCATCTCTACTAAAAATACAGAACAATTAGCTGGGCGTGGTGGCGAGTGCCTGTAGTCCAAGCTACTCAGGAGGATGAAGCTGGAGAATCACTTGAACCCGGGAGGCGGAGGTTGCAGGGAGCCGAGATCACACCGCTGCACTCCAGCCTAAGCAACAGAGCAAGATTCTGTCTCAAAAAAAAAAAAAAGAAAAGAAAAAGGTCTCCAATTCTATATGGGTTGCTTTAATGCTTTAAAGGAATTTTAGCTACTAACATATAAATAATTAAATTAAGAACTGTCAGATGTTGGCCAAAGGGGCCAAAGGGCACAAACTTTCAATTATAAGATGAGTAATTTCTGGGGGCCCAATATACAGCATGGATGGTAATGGATGTTTTCATTGATTTGATTGTGGCAATCATTATACAGTGTATCATATACCAAATCATTACATGGTACATGTTGAATATATAAAATTGCAATTTGTCAATTTAATGTCTAAAACTTTTAAAAAGATTACAACGTGGAAGAAAAATGAGAATACATTTTGAAAATTTAAAAATAAATGTATCTGTCACATGGTGAACTCTAAAATATTGTTTGTGGAATAAATAAGTGGACTTGTCAGATGCTTAAAAAAAATCAGTATTTAGGTTTCATCAGGGAGACTTCCATGAAATTGCTATTATACTCCATTTTAATCCACTTTTTTGATCCACATTTCAGGATCTGGATACGTTCATTGTGCAATATTGGAAATTATTCTTACATCATAACTATACTGTAGTTGGGGAAAAGATGTTCTTTAAAAAACTAAAACCCGTAAGTGACCTACTCTATATCGATATTATATCTTCGTTTTGTTATTCCTCATTATGCCATGAATACCCATTTTCCCTTTCTCCATGCTGCTACTGTCACATTAATGACAGTTAGCAGGCCGCCCGTTTATTTAAAAATTTGAATAAATGCATCAACCCAGGCTAATTCCGTTGTTTGCTGCCAAATATCACTAGGTTTTTTACTAATTACTAATTCAGTTGTCAGCTAAATTAGTCTCTCAAATTAATGTGGCTATCCAATGTGAGAAATCAGATATAAGTTGATATTGTAAAATAATGTGCAAAATTTTTGAAAGACACATTTTTATATAAATGTAAAACGCTACAGAATTAACAGAAAATCAGCCAACCTACAGATGACAAAGCCCTGCTGCTGACAATGCTATGCATTTTTTAAAGGCTTGCTCATAATAGTTTAAACATCAGTTGCCACTTATGTACTTCCACAATCACAGAATATTTATTACTACAAACATCTTTTAATTTCTTTTCACTGAGCAAATTTTTCATAATTTCACCTGTAAAAATTTGTCATTACATTAATGTGTTTCTGAAACCACTGCTTCAGTTAATGATAGTCATATCACTATTTGTCTAAAATGCTTGCATCTTTACACTGAGGAGTAATTGAAATATCTTGAAGTTAACAGTGTTCAATGCATCTAGTTTATCATTCACCCTAAGCCCACATTCTTTATGTATATATACTCTACTCAACACTTTACATATGTATGTAAAACATCCACTTTATGATACCATTTTGAACCACCATATTATATCTAATTTAGAACATCATCAAATTATAAATCTGTCTAGTTGGAATGGAAGTGCTAAGTCACCTTAAGGTCATTTCTTGAGAGCTTGGTATTCTTATATTGAGATCAGAAGGGGCAGCAACCTGTATACTATTGGCTTGTACACCATTAAAACCAAAAATGGAGTTGAATTAGTTGCCCAAATGGAAAAATCAAAAATTTCACAATGCTTTTCCCCCTACACAATCATGTTCCCATACTATCCTTTTCTTCTTAATTTTATTTGTACGGACAAATAATAATTGTATATATTTATGAGGGTACAATATAATGCTTTGATCCATGTATGCACTGCAGAAAGAGAAAATCAAGCTACTTAACATATCTATTACCTGACATACTATCTTTTCTTGAAAATTTAGGCTCTCTTAGTAAGAGTGAACTTCAGCCATGCAGCTATTATCCAGATGTTAGTGGTACTCTCATTTCTCTCTTTTGGAGAGTAGGCAGTCCAAGGTGTTCAGTTTTTCTCTCATATCTTGATTTCAAAAATACATATATTTTTTGAAACAAAGTCTTACAGTTAAGAAAATAATATTTATTCACAATACAGAAATGAGGACATATAAATAGAAAAAGGTTAGGTGGGGTGACAAAAAAGTCACACAGCTATCTCTGGTAATAAATGAAGATCCTATGACCACTGATTCTATGCTTTTACCAGAAACTTCCTTTTATACTTGAAAAGGGACTTCCAAGCCAAAGTATAAAATCTTTTAATTTTATAATTTATGCTCTGTTATTTGTAGAACCCTCATACTTACCATTAAAACATATTGGAGTTTATTTTTTAGGGACACCCAGACATCTGTAGCTGAAAAGAAACGAAGGACTTGTCAGTAAAAATTAAGAGTTACAGCTTTGGAGTCAGGCAAATTAAATCTTAATTTAAATCTGGATTTAAATCTTAATTCTCTTGTTTATTAGGAGTGCAACCAGAACAATCTTCTTAAACTTAAAGTTACCTTCAACTGTTCATATTTTCCTATATATTTTAATTAAATTCATTATCCAAACTTGTCATCCCCACCATGGCCACCCCACTCCCCCAACCTGGCCAACCCACTCTACCCTAATCACTTGCCCAAATTGTTCCTGTACCTCCTGACTGGTCCCACTGCTCAAAATTTGCTAATGACTTTGCATTTCACTCAGAGTGAAAGAGAAAGTTCTTACTGTGATCTATTAGTAAAAACTCATATAGGATGTGCATGTCTGACCCACACTCTTGTTATTTCCCTGATCTCACTCTCTGATATGCTGCCTCTACTTATTATTATTTTTCTTTCTTTTTCTTTTCTGTAGAAATGGGGGTTCCCTATGTTGCCCAGGCTGATCTCCCTCCTGCCTCGGCCTCTTAAAGTGCTGACATTACAAGCGTGAGCCACAGCACCTGGCCCGACTGTACTTATTTTAGCCACATTATATTTGTTGCTATTACTTGAACACCTCAAGCACACTCCTTCCTCAGGGCCTCTCCACTTGCTGCTTTGAATTATTTACTTGAGTTATTCTTCCTTCAGTTGTCTACATGGCTGCTATTTTCAGGGTATTACTCAAAGGTGTTTTTCACAAGGGGTAACCTGACTAGTATATATAACATTTCAATTCCTTTCATACTCTTTCCAGCCTCTTCCTTCTTTTATTTTTTGGCCAAAGCATTTCTACTATCTAGTATGCTATATGTTTTAGTTATTTAGCTTGTTTACTATCTGATTTGTACCTAATAGTATATAAACACCATAAATGAGGATGCTAGTTCGTTAAGTATCACAGAGTCCAGAATAGTGCCTGTTACACAGAAGCACTCCATCAGTACTTATTGATACATAAATAAATGAAGAAATAAACCTCTCTGAATCTTGGAATCATTCAGGATAACCCTCACGAGGTCGTTGTAATATTGACTCTAGATAATACTTGTAAAGAGTTGAGCATAGTACCTGGATGTATTGGGTTAAATGAAATGGATTGTTTATATTAATTTCACTTGTTTCTGTTTGCTTTTTAAAATGTGGCTACTAGAAAATTCAAAACTACATATGTGGCTTGTGTCTGTGGTTTGCATTATATTTCTATTGGATGGCACCTCTGAGATTCCATGTGAATTCTCTGACAGCAGAGATCCAAGTGCATGGTAGGATAGGAACCAGATCATACAGAAAGTTTAAAAGGCAGAGCTTAATGAAAGAAGGAGGGGAGAGGGAAGGAGCTCTGTCATTAGGGGTGTAGTGGGAAGCAGATGGCAAGAGACAGCCATATTGAGAGGGCCATATTGTGACAGATAATTACCTCCAGTCAAGGCTCATAACTAGTCCAAAGGAGACCCTACAGGGAGGGAACATAGGAGGGGGAAACAATACCTTGACCTCATTATCCTCTGTTACTCTGATGTCCTTGGGTCCTCCCCACTGCCTGAATCAGGAGGAAGCCAGAGGAAAGGAAGCCCTCTGAAGTTTTCTCTACGTCAAAGTCAGCCTCACCAGCCGAGGTATGGAAAGAGACACAATAAATCTTGGGGAGCCAATGGGAAATATCCAGCAAGGGGTTCTCATTTTTATACAGTGCTATAGACTGCCTTTAATTTCATTATGTATGGTGTCAGATCCTCATGCATGCAGGTGCTGAACAGAAATATCTCAATATGCCAAATGCAGTTCATATCATCTCTCTCAGTTTTGGACTAATTCCTCTATGTATAATAACTGTAGGGAGTACAGCATTGATCCTGTAGGTAGCTACAAATGAAAATGCTCTACTCTTTTGAGTTCCTACAAGGCTACCTTACCGTTCATCAGTAGACGTACAAGTGTTCTGTCAATATTAATTCTCAGAATAATCATAGCTAGAGCTTCCTGTCCCTTCTCCCAAGTTCCGGCTGAGAAACTGCTACAGCATCAGAAGCAGTAAGTGGCCGGCACTAAGACACGTTGCAAACTGCTATCAGGGTGGTGATTAGAATTTCAAGTTCCTGACTTAAGCTTAGACAGATTGACTGCATAGTGCCTCTAGAGAGAAACTGCAGCTGGCTGGCAACTTTGGCAGAATGTAGCAAGGTCTGGTTTAATCTCAGTTTCCCGAAGAATTTCCCATGGGAATCCAAGACCCTCAGCGGAGCAAACCTTTGACTGAGCTAATTATAGTAGACCTGGTCCAAAAAACCTCCCAGTAAAGAGCAGCCTTCCCAGGGGATGATTGAGTGGTTTGTTTCATTGTACTTTCCTTGCTTCAATTTCTTTGATAAAGTCACACACTGATCTGCAGCTAAACACATTGCTGTTTAGGGGAAATCACGAATTAATGAAATGTGCTTCAGTGTTTATTGCTACATGGAAAATGTGTTGTACCGGCGCGTAGAAACACTGCAGTGATTACAGTTAATAGAATCAGGGCTCCCTGATGTTTCCCTCAAACCGTCCTTGTTCGTATGGCTACAGAAGTATTCTACCAATTTAGAACTTCTGACACTGGAGAACTCAAACCTAGGGATGACTCTGTTAAGAGCTAATTTCTATCATTATCTATCATTATCGCCTCTGAAAATTTATTCATTTAATATCTGGTGTCTCTTAACACACGTCTATTTCTTTGCATCTATGTCAAAATAATTTAAAATAAAAGAATGGCAAGCCACATCAGGTTACTGTTCACCTATCCATGCCAGTCACTGGTAAACAGATCAAAGGTGCGGATCTAAAGTTCCTGAAGAGAAAAGGACAAGCAAATGCAAATTAGGCAAATAAAGAAAACACTTTTCAGTATAAATGAATACATTAACTTAGCTTTTGTTATGTAAGACCTAATTCTTCCTTTTAAAGAACAAGGCAAATTCGTAAAGAGCCTCCTCTAAATGGTTATTATAGAATATGTAGGAATATTAAAAATTTTTTGAAATAGCCTTCCTTGCAAGGTGATGACAGTCTAATAGGAAGGATGGTTTTTGAAGTAGTCAACAATTTTATATTGAGGCAGCGATCTGCAAAACTCTCTGTTGGATGCCAGTGATACCACAGGAAAGATACTGCTCTCACCCTCAAGGTGCTAACAGTCTAGGCTTAGATATGTATACTTTAAATGACATAGGAAAGCTGTCTTAGGACAGGAACCATGCAAACAGACTCAGATGGAAATTTGTGTGGTTTATTGGACAGTGTAATGAGGAACAAATCCTATAGAGAAATGAGGGAAGCAGGATTAGGTAAAATGAAACACTGGGTATAGCTGATCTCACAAGCTTGAACTAGAATAATCCTTCACAATTGTCCCAAATTGAGGCAAGGGACCATGCCCTGGAGAGGGGTCTTAAACACTAATGAGATAGCTCCCCTGATGGGAGCAAAGTCCAGAGCAGTTCATAGCTGTGAGCCTTCAGTGACATACCTCCTTGGCAGCGGGTGATAGCTTGTTTAAAAGACCAGAGCGGGGGAGCACACCATCAGATGCAATGTGGTTGGATCCTTCTTGCTTAAATCCACTTGCTTCGCATGGTATGTTTATTACATCTGTGAACAGCTTGTCTGATTGGTTGGGCTCCTTGCCTGGTAAAATTTACAAGAGGAAGCTCACTAGGCTAAGCGGTAACTTCTCCTATGGCACTGGTCTTGACCTCTCATATGAGCTCCTGGTCACCATGTCCTCCTGGGGCCATAGCAGGTACACTTGTTACTGTGCCAAATTCAGCAGGGAAATACCTAGAGTCTCCCTCAGTGAATCGCCAAAAGCAGTCTTCACTGTCCCATTCTGTAACAGCAGTCTCACATCACCCTCATGATCAGGGTTCCTTGCTAATTTGTTGACCCCCTTCCTTGTCCCTGTATCTCTTAGCATGAGAGCACAAAGTGACTAAATAGCAGTTAAAGCTGTAAGTTCAAAGGGAATTTTCCCATGTCCTTCACACCACAGAACCTAGAGTGACTGAAACAAGGAGCTCACACCCCCAAGTAGGTTATGGGATGTATACTTCTTCCTGGAGGATGACGTCCCATCCTCACAGAGAATTCTGTCCTTGCTGGTATCTCAACTGCACCTTGAACACTTATTCTATCACTCATCAGGTTGGTGGCTTCTGAGTAGTGTAGTGTGTGTTAGAACCAGGAGTTACAATAGCCAGGTACATACTGTCTTACTTCTGCTATAGAGTTGGTGACTGTGGTTCAATAGTGTCAGTGGCTTTGTCTTAATACTGAAAATGTGTCTTCCAGCATTGTTCCTATTATTATTGAGTTGACTATATTTGAGTATTTTCATTTTTATATAATTTTAGAATCACTGTGTCAATTTATACACATATGCAACACAGATTGATGCAATCTAAAGAAAATTAGATTGATCATAGGTAATAAAACCTATAGATCAACTTGGAGAAAAAGGACATCTTAACAATACTGTTCAATATATAAGCATCATATGTTTCTTTTTTAATTTAGGTCTTTAATTTCTCTCAATAACATCTATATATAGGTTTTATATATCTTTCTCAATATTTTAAGTATTTTATGTTATTGAAAGGGTATCCTTTTTCATTTTCTTACCTATTTTAATGTATCTGATATATAGAAATGTAATTATTTTTTACTGACCAAATTTTTGATAAACTTGTTAACTTATCACATCTAATAATTTGAAGATTCTTTTGGATTTTTATATAAAAAAGTGTGTAATCCATGAAAATTCACAATTTTACATCTTTCATTTCTACATTTATATATAATTTTCTCCTTAATTTACTTCATTGGCTCGGATCACTAAGACAATAATGAATAAAAGTAGTAAGAATTAACATTTTTATCTTAGTCACAATCTCAAATAAATCATTTTTAGTATTTTGCCATTCAATATGATGTTTGCTTCAGGGTTTTGTAGCAATCTTTTGTCAGATTTAGAAAGTTCCCTTCTATTCTTGCCTAGGTCACTAAGAGTCTTTATTATAAATGTGTATTAAAGCTTATCCATTGATTTATCACATCTTTTGAGAAGATCATCTACTTTTTCTCCTTTGTGAATGTAATTCACTGGATTTATCTTTTTAAATAATATAAAATCTTGCATTCTTGAATAAATACACCTGTGTATACCCTATGACATACCGAGAAATATTTCTGAACCTTGACATGAGTATAAGGATATTTTGCACATGGGGTCAACACACATAATTGTGGCCAAGAAAATAAACTGTGACAGATTGAATCCCAAACCCATTTCTCCCCTCTCAACTTCCTGCCCTATAGTAGTAATTTTCTTTTTTTTTTTAATTTTATGTTTTTGATACAGGGTCTCATTTGATTTCCCAGGCTAGCATTCAGTGACATGATCTCAGCTTACTGCAACCTCCACCTACCAGGTTCAAGCTATTCTCTTGCCTTAGCCTCCTGAGTAGCTGGGACCACAGGCATGTGCCTCCATACCCAACTAATTCTTGTATTTTTAGTAGAGATGGGGTTTTGCCATGTTGGCCCGGCTGATCTCTAAATCCTGACCTCAGTGATCCACCCGCCTTGGCCTCCCAAAGTGCTGGGATTACAGATATGAGCCATGTCCGACCTATAGTAGTAATTTTCACCATAGTTTCTGTGGCCTCACTGATGATAGAGATAACTTGCCAATACTTTTGGATTTTGCCAGAACTTTGACTTTGGTGAATGGGTGTTTACTGGATTTTGTTAGGTCTGTGAAGTTACCTTTTTGGAGGAAGCCACCAAATCAGATTGATGCAACCTCCTGAAAAAAGTGCATTTTACATTCACCTAGGACACCCAGCAGTGATCAGTCACTCTGGCCCAGATCAGGTGAACTAGAGAGCTACCTTCAAAGAACTGTGAGCTAAATAAAATGGTGTTTGTTTATGTTTGAGAGTGATGTGTTTTAAAGCAAAAGCTAACTGGTCCAAAGTTTACATGAATGGTCAAGAAACTGGAAGCTATAGTTGGAAATCAGAGAAACACACATTAGCAACTCTAGTCTGAAACACTGGAGTGGTCTGGACAACCAGAGAGCTCAAGGGAAATTTGTAAAAATCACTGCACCTGGCACCCAACTGGGTTTTGCTGGATCTACGAAGATACCTTTTTAAAGGAAGCCACCAAATCAGACTGATACAACGTCTTGAAAAAAGTGCATTTTACTTTCACCTAACATATCGCATGTAACACTAGTCACAAAATTCTATCCCGAAATCATGCAAAGAAAAAGATTCTGCAAAACAGCCTTAAGCAAAAGTAGTAATGGTACCATATTGATCCCTCTCCCAAAAAAAATTCAGCCCACATATTTATTAGGGATGAGACCTTGGAGAAGTTACACCCTGAGTGTCAGTTTGTAAAATGAACAGTATAGGAGTTAATTTCACTGGATTGTAAGAGTTGAATAAATGAAGGTCTGGAAGATGGCCAAGCATCTGGCAAGTACACAATAAATGGTAGCTATTATTATTGTCCTTTTGTATTCTTCGCCTCCAAATCCAGCACAATTCCTTGCACATACAAGATAGGCATTATATTTTTTAAAAAGTAAATATCTTCTCACTATCGCACCCTTTCTTAAGGTGCCCATGGGAAAAAAAATCTCATGAATAATTTATTCTAGAATTTTGTTCCGTTCAAGTGGTCAAAAAGTATTTTACTTTTTCCTCTGGTACTTGGCACTGAGTCAGCTTAGGCCAAGGTCAGTTTATCTGATTTTTAGAATACATCTGTTCCACTTTCAAATGGTGAATTTACTGATATTTAGACTTGGGGTAATTGTCTTATGTCCCATTACCTCTCAAAGACTAATAGGCCAAAATATTTCAAAATTCTCCTATTTGCAAATGTATTTATATTCTGGAATGTAGCCCATGTAGGCCAGAGGGTTAAACCCCCCTAGAGGAGTGAGTTCCTTGTTCCACACTTCTCCTATTTATTTATTCTTCAGCATGGCATGCAAGGCCTATTTGGTTGTCACCACTGTACATCTTCAGCTTCATCTGTTGCCACGAGCAATTCAGACTCTAGTTATAATCATGCCATGTTTTTCACATCTGGGTATGTACACTTTGTTTTTTTTATTATTATTATTTCTGTAAGGTTCATAAATTTTATCTTCACTTGGCCAGCTCCTTTTCATCCTTCAAGTCTTTAATTAAACTAGCATGTCCTCTAGGAAGCTTTCTTTAGCCTTTCAACGCTGAATTCAGCATCCTGCCTATACAAAGTGATCTCTCACTTTTGCCATCTTCCACCTCCAAAGATGATGAAAGCTATAAAGCCAGAAGCCAGGTTGATAAGATTCACTGTTACATCCCCTCTTCACAGGTACTCAGGCTTTATAGAAGAAATGCCTATGTTGAAACACTCACTACCATATATGAACTATTTGATCTTGGGCAAGTTACCTAACTTTTCTAAACCTCAATTTCTTCTTCTGTATAATGGGAGAATTGTTCTTACTTTGTAGAGCCGCGGTGAGGATTAAACAAGATGATTCAAATAAGGGATTTAGAACAGTGCCTGGCACATAAAAGCACCCAATAAGTGTTAGTTTTCAAAGAAACACAATTTCTTTTATGTGGTAGTATTCACAGACCAAACTGAAGATCAGGCTGCAATTTCTCATGGCCCAAATAATGAGATGCAAATGAGCTGGGAGGAAGTCAGTTCCTATTTCTGTAACCAGTTATAGGGAGAAGGCCTGGAAATTATCACCAGACCAACTCAAAATTACAAAGTTTTCCAGAGCATATATACCTTCTAAGCTGTATGTTTACATGTAACTGTGCATTTATCCAAAGATATAAGTGATTAACTTCTTTTAATCTGTAACTAAGGTTTGAGTCCTGAAGACCTTCCTCTGAAGCCTCAGTAAGTTTACATAATCTAAATGGGTCTAGGTGCTAGGGTGATTAACCTTACCTTGTCTTCTGCTTAATTACAGAAGTTTGAGGAGTTCCTTCAAACCCCCAATAAGCTTGTTTGTGGAGGCCTGGGGAGTTTCTTTAGACCCACAGTAAAACTTGTTTGATCCTAAATGGGTCCTGTTAAGAATTCTTTAGTTATTTTGTTACGCTTTAAAGCCCAGAAAAGGCCTAGGCAAAATTACTGATGGGCTTTTGTTACAACCCAACCTTTGTATAAGGACATTGGCTTTTAATATTTGACTTAACCACTCAGTCAGTACTGAAACAGTTGTTATGGAGGCCTGCATTGTGAGACCTGGCCTGCCACACGAGGTGTTCAGAAAATCTTTGATTACACTGACGATCTTAAATACCTTGGAGACTTGACCAGCTTTTTTAATCTAGATTTTCTCAAGATTCTATAAGTTCTATTTTTTTTTAAAGAGTTATTCTTTGTATCAAAAAATAAAGTACATTGTAGGAGCTTGTTACTTTAGGCTGCAAGACATATGAATGTTATTTGCAAAGTACACATTTTCAGGAGGCTGAGACAGGAGAATGGCTTTAACCCAGGTAGGTAGAGGTTGCAGTGAGCCGAGATCACGCTATTGCACTCCAGCCTGGTAACAGGGCAAGACTCCATCTCAACAAAAAAAAAAAAAGAAAAGAAAAAATTTTAGTGTATTCCTAGCGGCATATAAAAGGAGAGCCAAATCCAAGGGTCAGTTTTGTAAGTAACATATACCCCATCTGCATCTTCCGCCTTGCAAAATTATCTGCATGCAAGAAATTCTCTTCATACACAGTTCTCAATAGCTAGATTACTTAGTTATGTCTCCATCTTTAGAAAGCTCTTTTTTTCCGCATGTCGTGTCATACTTTCTTCCTGTTCTCAGTTTGACCACTGCTGTGCCTCTGGTTCCATGTTACTGTCAAATCCCCAGCCACCTTTCCTTCTGGGAAGCTTGCCCCCCAGAATCCTCCTCCTTTTAAAATGATTGCTGCAATTGCCCCTCAAGCACCTTTTATGCACTTACCTCAAGGACCCCACATATATCCATGCCAGTAACCACTAGGGTACTAAGTTGGACACATTGCTTTCTTTTTGCCTCAAGGAAACCTTGTTGGATACCATTTCCTAGTTCTCCAGAGGGCAACAAGTAGATGCCCCCAAACTACCAGAAATTTATGGCTCCTCTCTCTTTTTTGTTGTTTTTTTATTCCTGCCTGTGCAGCTGCAGCTGGAGCTCCCTGAGAAGCTAAAATGCACTGAGCTCTAGGGGTTAACATCTGACCACAGTATAATTCTCCTGCTTTGTATTGAGGAGGATGGAATGCACTTGGAACAACTGTTATGGTGAATTCTGTGTTGAGTCCATCAGAGACAGATAATGCTTCCTTAACAGCTTTCAGGCAATATAGATTTGTACCAGTCTTCATGTGTATATTGAATTCCCTTGCCAGAGTCTCAGAATAGTGAAAGGGGTCATATTTGACATTTAAATTAATATTTTATACCTCTATTATGTAAAGGAATTCATTTCTTGGTTTCATTAAGATTTAATATTTTTATCATTTCATAGTAACTCATTTTTTTCTAAATTAAATAACATAATATTAGCAAAGATTTTCAAAAGACAATAAAATGGGTAAATTCTTAGTGCAGATAATGTTTTCTGCTTTTGTAATTTTCATGAATGTACATATGATGTGCTAATTGAGGGCAAGCTATTAATCAAAAGAGGTTAAGCCTCCTTAAAAAAGAAAGGAAAGGAATTCTCTCGCTATGGTGTCATGCAAATCTGGTGTAAAATATTCAATTAAGCAAAAACAATGTAATGGCATAGTAATGTCTCCACTCCACCTCCAAGACTGACATTAAGGAAGAGTGACTCAAAGGAATTAAGAAATTGTTGAGCTTATCTTTAGCAGAGTGGCAATGATAGAAACTAAAATAGAGAGGAAAGTACTGAGTAGTAAGGAATACAAACCACATATTTGAGACATGGAAGGGCAAATGGAAGAAGGAGACATAGTAAAGGAGATGGTGAGGTGCCTCATGAGATAAATGAAAAGCTTCGATGGTGATAGACATGTCTGTGTTTTTGCAAAGAAGGAGTAAAAGGACTAAGAAAGACATTCCAGATTTTCCAGAAAATTCAGGTTAACAAAAATAGATTGGTTAGCCCTAGAAAGAAATGATATTTTGCTCACCTTGAGTTAGTTTGACTAGAGGAATAAGGGGGTCTGTATTAGTCTGTTCTCACACTGCTATAAAGAAATACCTGAGACTGGGCAATTTATAAAGAAAAGAAGTTTTATTGGCTTATGGTTACACAAGCTGTACAGGAAGTATGATTCTGGCATCTGCTCGGCTTCTGGGGAGGCCTCAGGAAATGTACAATCATGGCAAAACACACAGGGGAAGCACACACATCACATGGCCGGAGTAGGAGCAAGAGAGAGGGGCGGGAGGTGCTGTACTTCTAAACAGCCAGATCTCACAAGAACTTACTCACTGTGGTGAGGACAATCACAGGCCCCACCTTCAACATAGGGGATTACAGTTCGACATGAGATTTGGGTGGGGATTCAAATCGTTCAGGGTCCCTCTCTCAGAGGTATGAAATTCAGCTAAGTTCTGTGCTTTCCAGGCCACTGTCCAGAGGCTTTGCACAGGCTTTTTAAAAAACTTGAGAACCCTGAGTACTATCTCTCCAAGACTACTTCAAGAACAAGCCCAACTGCCAACTTCAACATCATTTATCATCTCTGAACTTGCACAGTGCCAACAATCTTCTGATCCTAGAAGTGACAAAAATATTGTGGCTAATACTTTTTTATGCCTTCTCCTCTAAAGACTCTCCTCTCGTTGTCCTCCTGGGGAGATGCTGAAATTGGTATGTGAGCAACATGGAAGGAAACATATTTCTAGAAATGACCTTGTTTTCCAGAAAGCCAACATTGCTACTTTGCCAAATTACTCCTGGATGAAAAGCATTAAGACAAAATTGTCTCAAGGGTTTGTGAGAAGCAGCAAGTACTTGAAAATAATATTACTTTTTTTTTTAAATGAAGAAATCCACCTTGAGTCATCTTCTGAAAATATGCTAAAAGCATTTTCTTCAAGCAGTACAAAAATGTTTAGTTTGTGAGATTGTTTCAAAGGGATTTCAGTTGTACTACTGACTAAATCTTTTAACGCAGAATTGGAAGAGAAAATATCTTCACATTAATCTACCACAGTAAGTGCCTTTAATTTAGATAAAGGAAAGCTGAATAATTAGATGACAGCATAAACACCAGCAGTGATAACCAAAAAAATATATGTACCTTCAAAAATCCCAGGTGCAAGTGACCTGCTATTTAATCTACAGGGCTCGAAAGAATGTTTATTTCTGTCATCTAATGTTGCACTGTTAAAATCTTACTGACAAAATAGTCAACAGTGAATTTTATGAATAATTAAGTTTTTTTAAAAGAAAAACCTTGGGATTTAATTTTGAGTCTCAGAATTTTATGACGATGGTATTTGTTTTCATCTCAGCCTTGGTTCAGTATTGATTTTATTATATGGCCTTTCGGTATTTGGCAAACCATATGTTTGGTGTGGTTATAATATTTTCCATAGTATTCAGGAGCTCAGGGAAAGGCCTCACTTTTTCAGCAGTATAAACAGCTTATTTCACTAACCAATCCATTCATGTAGACAAATGCAATTAAAATTCCTTGTGATCCATTATCTTGGAGTGGGGAAGGGCTACAGTAATAAGCCCCAGTTCTCAGATTCTACTTCTCTATCTCTAAGAATTCTAAACGGGATGCCATCATTTTTCCACCTCAAATGACTATGGATGGGAAACACTTAAATGTTAACAACCTTATTTGACCATGGTTATGTTAATGAATTGTTCTTGTCTTGTTCAACTCCAGAATCCAAGTTCAAGGGGAAAAATCAAGGCATAGAGTCACAGGTCATAGCATCATTCAATTAAGCAGGCTAAGCACAGTTCCATCTATTCTCTGGAACTGTCTTTTTATACCTATTTTTCTCTGTTCTTTGTTTAGCCTTTTCCTGCATATTGTTCCCTCAGATGTGGGAACTCACTCCTAATTGGCATACTCACATTTAAGTGTAACAAGTTAGAAGTGGGCACCTAATTTTTCTTGGTTCCTCTGCTTGATACGGCTAAATGAGGCTACATTCAGTAACATTAAAATAAATATCTAGTCATTAATCTAACCTTTTTTCTGCATCCTTGTGTTATTTATTTATTGCCTCTCAGCTCTATATCCATCCTTTTGCCTGTTCCGTGAAATGGATCTGAACTCTTTAGTTTTCTTTGCCAGCTGACACAGTGATAAGGCCTGCCAGTACTGGGCCCCAGAAAGACACTGAAGGATACCAGGGTTTTGTTTCCTGATGCTGGTGATGGTTTACCAGCTCCTTCAGCACTTGTAGCCTCTTTGGTGCCCAGCAACTATGATGTGTGGTGGTAAGCGACATCCGCCAGCTCCTCTGTCTCTGCTTCTAGTGGGTTTATATTGGAATGTCTCCAATAAGGCTCATTCCTGGTAACAGATTTCACTACCACCTAAACGGAAGAATGACTGGTAAATTCCAGAAGGCAGGCTTCAGCAAGTTCTCCGAGTCCTTCTTTCATTCAGTGAGCCACAGCTGTCTCTCCCACAGGTCTGGATTCCAGCCCTATGTGGCGGGTGACAGAGTAGGGGAGCTGCTTTCCTGTAGCTGCTCTATCTCAGCCCTAGGGTTGACAGCTGCTCCTATTTGCTACCTTGTATTCTTGAGAGTTATTTGCACTTCCTAATAGCCAGTCCCTTATTACTTCAATTTCTTAATTGGTACATAATTCTTGTCTAAATTACTCTCTCTTTATCTTTGAATCCATGCTGATACAATCTTCTAGTCAAACACTGTATTCTAAACATAATGACCCTAAAACAAAATTCCCCGTTTGAGGGAAGAACTCAAATTGTACTTTCTGCTCTCATGTCACACTCAACAATACCAGTCAACACAGACAGACTTCTGGGACCAAATGTGTGTGTGGGGTTTCTCCCCACCACCAAGCAAGCAATTAAGTCTCCACCAGACACCAGTTGGGTATCCTACCGTTTCATTTTGACACTCTCTACCTGGAGATAGCATCAGATCCCACAGGTTGAGGGCTTAGTTCTACAAGACTGCCGCCATTCAGAAGCTAGTCCCAAGTTCAGCCTCCAGAACCTGTGACCAACGAGCTTCAAGTCGGGGTTCCCACGGCCGACTCTCTGGTTAATTTGCTGGAGTGGTTGCTCAACAATATTTTTTTATTATTATATGATTTCTGAGAGTATTTCCTATAGTACAGTTTCTAGATTGTGAAATCTGTTTTTTCTTTTTCTATAATCTTCCCATCCCTTCAACCATCATGAGGGAATTTGAAAATGAGAAGGATAACTAGGTTCTAGAACTACTAAACAACCTGTGGTATATCCAAAATTTAAAGGAACAAACTACTGACACATGCAACTACATGGATTATTACCCTCAAAAGCATGCTTGAGCTCAAGTAATCCTCCTGACTCAGCCTTCAAAAATGCTGGGTTTACTGGTGTGAGCCTCAATGCCTGGCCAATAATTTCTTTTTATAGTTTTAAAATAATGTATTTAATATAATAACAATGTAAATATTGATAGAAATATATCATGTTAATAGGATATATTTATGTTATATAAATGGATATATTTACATAATAGGATATATTATAATATACACAATACATAATGTGTTATATATAATATATATTACATATACATAACATAATGTATATTATATATTATATGAAATATATGTAATATGTATAGTACATAATATATATTAATATATGTAGTACATTATATATTATATGTAATACACAATAATATATATACTATAGGTTATATTAGGTTGGTGCAAATATAAGTGCAGTTTTGCTATTACTTTTAATGAATATGTACATAAAAATGGGTTCTGTTACTTCTATATAATACACAGGACATATATATATATATACACACACACACACATATATACATATATTAAAAAAATAGGATTCTGTGTATGTTTATCTGGAAAACCTTGACTAATACCCTTCCTAAGGAAGAGTTGCTTCATAAGAAAAGAATACCTTATTGAAGCCCACTTGTGCCAGATAATGCAGTGCAGCCATGAATTAGCAGCTCTGTCCTAAGGAATTATGGAACATCTCATTAAATTTTCAATGCACAGATCATGGTGTAAGTGTACTAGGAGACCCTGAAAAGAAAAGAAACTGATGGATTTCTGTTTTCATCAGTCATATAATAAAATAAAAATGTAAATAGTAAAGAAAGCAAAGAGTTGAAGAAGCTGGGATAAAGAATTAGGGAAGCAACTATCTTGGAGCTGTCACAATAGAATAATAATTAATTGACAGGATTTAGAATCTTTTGATCCTCTTGAGTCTACTTAAGAATTTATATCCCAAGTGTTGTAAAAGTACTTTGATCCTTGAATGAAAACATGTATTTTGCAAGTTAAAGGTTGGCACAGATCTTGTTCCATGTCATTTTGCATGGATACAGTACTAAAGGAGAATATCTTCTGCCACTTTTTGAACAATTATCTTTTCAAAGGAAAATGTATCCTCTTTGTTCATCTTTTAGGCTCCAATATATCTAATAATAGGAGTGAAAACCCCCTAAGAATTATAAATGTTGACATTCATTAAATTTTAAGGGAAAGAAGATAATATATGTGATTGAATTATTTGCATTTTCATAGAGACAATTGGCTTTCAACTAGTAATTTTGACATGATCAAAGATATTTACCTTTCCTTTCCGTTAGATTTCAGTGTAGTACTATAAACTCGCTTCATAAGTGCAGGCTTTGAAATTTTTTCTCTAACCATAAATGTGTGTGTTGTGTGTGTGTGTGTGTGTGTATGTGTGTGTATGTGTCTGAGTGTGCTTTAAGAAGTTATTAATGGCAAAGGAATAGAGTTACATGTAACAAAACACCAAGAAGGATTTAGTATGTCTCATAAAATGCTGTATCCAGACCTGTGACAAGCCTAATAATGACAGAGAAATGAGAGGCAATAAAGTGTTCCTTTAATTTATGATTGGAGAGGCATCTGCTGAGATGAGGTACATAAACCACAGGACACCTGGATGAGAATGTGTCTGTGACTTCCTGTAGATTGCTGTGGAGAGGGGGATAAAGAAAACATTCCACAAACAGGAAATTTTATCTTTACATTCAATTTTACTGAGAATTATTGGATGTATCAAAATGGTTTCACACACTATTTAAAGGATTAAACAGCTCCTTCTCCCACTACCTAGCCTTTAAGCATATATTTAAACTTTTTACTTAATGAGTAACTTAGCCTAATAGGTGCATATTTTAAGTCCATTTTCATTTATCCTTGATTGTTGACAGTCTGTATGCACATTGACAAAATAAAACAAATCTTATATTCATATATATGTTATTATTCTCCTCTGGCACCCAGCTTTTTTTCAAAATTATTTTTGAATTCCCAGCATTTTGAGGACTCCTTAATAAATACATTAAGAATGCAGGAAATTTTATTTATTTATTCAACATTTGTGTGTACCTAAAAATTAATTGCTTGGGAATTTTTGTGGAACTCCTAAAATGCAGGGGTTTGGGGCAGTAGAATAGGATGCAACCATGCAAAATTGTTGAAAAATATAATAGGCTTTATTATTTAAGCCAGTGATATTTAGGCTATCATTAAGAGTATTTCCCTCAAAAGCACAACGGTGCTTTATTACCTACTGAAGTCTCCTTAAATGTATCAAAACTGTTACTATTTCTACAGTTTAAAAATGTAAATTTAAGCCATATTACTAACGCTCAGTGCAGACCCCCACAGATGGCAACTTGAACACCGGTTTGGGGAGTGGTCCCTGGACTCATTTTCTGTGATGATATTCATCCATATTGAGGACTTAATATAAGCAAATCACAGAGAAGTAGGTACTAGAATACTTCAGTGTGCTTAGAACTTAGATGATTTTGCTTTGGTGTTATGCAGAGGTTCTAGAGTATTCTTTTACCCTTAAATGAAAAGCCTGAGAAACAACAGAGTCAAACAAAATACATATTAATAGTTTCCATTTACTTGTGTTGAATTCAACAAGCTGATTTAAATTTTGATTCTTGTATATTACAGCACTGTGCCTGCCTATTCTGCATAGTTGTATACTTGTTGAAACAAGTTCCCCAAATATAAAATCTTTAAAATGGCTATCTCTCAGAAGCATAAACATAGTAACATAACTAATTGTTGGCTCCTTGCCTTACCAATATAGTTATTTCATAGTTACCTCCCCTTTTACAGAGGAGCCTTGAGAGATAAAATTATTTGTCCTACATAAGTAAATAGTAAGTTACAAAACCACACTTAAAAAGTAGTTATTCAATTTAAAATGCCATGCATTTATTTCTAGTTAGTAAAAAAACTGAATAATTTGCATTTTTAATGAAATATTTTAAGCATACAGAAATCAGCTGTTTCCAGAGAATCTGTTTCAGTTTCGTGACAGTAATTTGTTCAGTGGATCCTATACCTTACCGTGCTTTGGCATCATCTAGAATAATTTAACAATGGGTATATTTCTGGAAATGAAGGCCGTTCATTAGCATCTGAAGTAACAGGTATGAGGTGGAGCCTAACATTCTGTCTGTTGTATTGCCTTTGCACAGTCAGGTATTTCTGTTGCACAGCCATGTGTGGGAATTGCTGGAGACAGAGCTGTCTGATCTAACATGGAACATTGCCATTCCTTCCCCACTCCGCCCGACCCACATGTTCTAGAGCTCTTACATACACAGTATTTTTTTCCTTCATCTAAGAGGAGGAATTTTCTGTGCAAGGTTGTGGTTTAAGAAAGTGTCCTTAAGTGTCCTTAAGTCTTCCTTAAGACTGACCTATTTTTTTTCTGTTACCTAATGTGATTCTAGTCATATGCATTATATCCATATCCAGTTATTTTTGCAATATGTATATCCTTATTATCTTAAGTTGGCAACTCCAAGTGTTTCATATTGTACTGAGCTATTCTAAGCAGACAGGAATATATAGGTTCTAAGGTAACCAATTCTAGACTTCTAGACACATTATGAGCTGATGAGTCCAAACATCACACACAAATACTGCCTGTAAAGTTATTTTATGCAAAAGGCACATAATAATGTATTTTTACACTAGTCTGCTTTATTATGCTAATTAAAACATTCTCATTAAGCACAACAACTTGTAGCAAAGTAAAATACCACATAGATAAATAAGTTATTTAATATCTTACTAGTAGTTCTTTAATATCATATTATCATTTTCCCTGACTTCTCTAGTTTCAAAATGTTCAAATCTACAGAAATGTTGAAATAGTATAATAACACTGGCTATCCTTTCTCTACATTCATAATTGTTGACCTACTACCCTCTGTTTGCATGTTTGTCTATCTAGCAAAATACACTTTTTGTTTCATTCTACTAAGCCATGAGAAAGTACTTTGAAAGCTTTAGAACTTTTATTTCTAAATATTTTGATGTGTATCTCCTTGAGAAAAGACATTCTCCTCTACAAACACAATACTATTATCATATCTCAGAAAATTATCATTAATAGACTATCATCTAACATGTTATTTAAATATTCTCCAAATTATCCCCAATGGCTTAATTTTTTAATTGTAAATTGAAAAATTACAGTTGTATATATTTATGGATTACAAAGTGATGTTATGATTTATTAATACAATGTGGAATAATTAAATCAAGCTAATTAATCTATCTATGACCTTAAACATCTATCCTTTGTTATGGTAAGAAAATTTGAAATTTACTCTCTTAGAAATTTAAAAACTTTTAGCACACTATTATTTATTACATCCACCACATTATGCAATCGATCTCCAAAACAAAACAAAAAAACCAAACTCATTTCCCTGTGTAACCAAGGCTTTGTACCCTTCAACCACCAACTCCTCATTACTCCCAACCCCCAACCTCTAGTAATCATCATTCTACTCTATATTTTTATTCATTCAATTGTTTTAGATTCCACATATAAGTAAGAGCATGTACTATTTGTCCTTCTGTGCCTGTTATTTTACTTAGCATAATGTTCTTCAATCCAACCATGTTGTCACAAATGACAGAATTTATTGCTTTTTTAAGATGGAATGCTACTCATTGCATTTCTCTAATGATTAGTGATGATGAGCATTTTTTCATATATCTGTTGGCCATTTATATGTCTTTCTAGGGGCAATGTCTATTCTGGTTCCTTCCCCATTTTTAATCAGATTTTTTGTTTCCTTTCCATAGAGTTGTTTGAGTTGCATATGTATTATGGATTTGAACCCTTTATCAGATGTATAGCTTGTAAATGTCTTTTCCCACTTTGCAGGCTGTTTCTTGACTCTAGTTGATTGTTTCTTTTGTTTTGCAGAAGCTTTTTATTTTGAGGCAGTCCAGTTTATCTATTTCTACTTTTCTGGCCTGTACTTTTGGGGTCAAATCTGAAAAATCACCACCCAAATCAATGTTACATAATTTTTTCCATGTGTTTTCTTATAGTTTCAAGCCTCATGTTTAAATATTTAAACTATTTTGAGTTAATTTTTGTATATGTTATTAGATAAGAATACATATTCTGGATATTAGTCTTTTGTCAAATATGTGATTTCTAAATGTTTTCTCCCAGTCTGCAGCTTTATATTTTCATCCTTTTAGATAGGGTCTTTTACCAAAAAAAAAAAAAAAAAATTTTAATTTTGATGAGGTCAAATGATACCATTGGCATCAAGTCTAAAAATTCCTTTTCTCATCCTATATTCTAAAGATTTTCTCTTATTTTTCTAGATATCTTATAGATTTACATTTTACATGTAAGTCTATGATCCATTTTAATATCAAATTAATTTTTATATAGGGTGTGATGTTTAGATTTTTCATAAACATAAAAAAGTGTTTTTTATGTTTATGAACATCCAATTGCTTCTGCACCATTTGTTGAAAACAATTTTCTTCCTCTATAGAGTTGCTTCTACTTGTTTGTAAAAAAATCAATTTTGTGTTTTTGAGTGGGCCTATTTCTGGGTTTCCTATTTAATTCTATTGATCTATGTGTCCCTTTCTTTGTGAAGAACACACTGCCTTGATTCTGCAGCCATAAGACCTAATACTTGTAGAATAATTCTTCCCACACTATACTGCTTTATCAAGATTATTTTAGCTATTCTTGAGCCAGGCCTTTACATATGAATTTTAGAATAAGTTTTCTATGTCTACAAAAATCTTGCTGGGATTTTGATAGAAAGTTTGTTAAACCAATAGATCCGTTTAGGAAGAATTGATATCATTATTATGCCGAGCCTCCCAATCCATCAAATAAAGTGTGTTTCTAATTTATTTAAATATTTTAAATTTTCATATTTTACTTTTTAGTGCACAAAGTGTGTGTGTGTGTGTGTATAAAGAATATATATATATATTCTTTTTTTCTGTCTTTCTTTGAGATGTAGTCTTGCTCTCTTGGTCTGTCACCCAGGCTGGAGTGCTGGAGTGCATTGGCTCGATCTTAGTGCACTGCCACCTCTGCCTCCTGTGCTCAATCGATCAAGCAATTCTCCTGCATCACCCTTCTGAGTAGTTGGATTATAGGCGTGTATCACTAGGCCAGGCTAACTTTTGTATTTTTAGTAGAGAGGGGATTTCACCATGTTGGCTAGGCTGTTCTCAAACTCCTGACCTCAAGTGATCTGCCCACCTTGGCCTCCTAAAGTGCTGGGATTACAAGCATGAACCACCACATCTGGGACATATATTTATATTTTTAAATGTATACCTACATGAAGATTTCTTTTCCTTTTTTAAAAATAAAAGCAATTACACATTGAATCTTTGAGTAATTGTAAGTGGTATTATATTTTCAGTTTTTGTTTCTCCATGTTCATTCTTAGAATACAGAAATGAGATTGAGTTTTATGTATTGAACTTGTATGCTGCAACCTTACCAAATTCACTTGTTACTTCAGGGGACTTTTGTAGATTACTTGGAATTTACTACATAGACACATTATCTGCAGGTAGAGAGAGTTTTATTCCTTTTCTTTACAATCCTCATGGCTTGTACTTATTTTTTACTTATTTATCTTGCCATATTGAGCTGTCTAGACATTCCAGTACTGTGTTACATAAGAGTAATGATAACAGACATTTTTACCTTATGTTTAATCTTAGGGAGGAAGCATTCCATCTTTTGCCATTAAATACTATGTTAGCTATAGTTATATATGCTGCTATTGAAAAAATGTTTATGTGCCCCCAAAATTCACATATTGAAACACTAACCCCCAATATAATTGCATTAGGAGATGGAGCCTTTTTGTAGATGATTAGGCCATGAACAAAGAGCTCTTATAAAGAAAATAGAGCCCTTATAAAAGAGACCTGCCTGTGCTCCCTTGTTGACATGTGAGGACATAGGGAGAAGATAGTTATCTATGAACCAGGAAGCAGGCCTTCTCCAAACAGTGGTGCCTTGATCTTGGACTTCCTAACTTCCAGAACTATAAGAAGTATCTGTCTGTTGGTTATAAGCCACCAAGTCTGTTACAGAATCCTGTTCAAAATAAGCAAAATGCTTTAGGCCAAATGATTACAATTATTTAGTCCTAATTTTCTAAGTATTTCTTATCATGAATGGGTGTCAAACTGTCAAATGATTTTTCTCTATCAATGGATATAATTTTATGATTTTTCTTTTTTAGAAAAATGGATGGATTATATTGACGAATTTTTGTACATTGAACTGGCCTACTGATGTTGACATTTTGGTTTTTCCAGTGAAGTGCAAAAGTCTTACTTCCATTTAGGTCTCTTTAACCTCCCCTACTTCTTAATTTTAATTAGTTCAAGTATTCCTCAGCATACCTTGTACATCATATCAAAGCGTGTTATAATTTTTATTTCAATCACACAAAATGGTTTAAAAAACTCATGAGGTAAAGAATAGTTTATTATGCTTACCTATTTTTTCTAAATTTTAAAAATTGGGAAAAAAATGTTTACCTTTATTTTAATTCATACTTCTTTCCTTCTGAAAGTCCTACTCTTTAATATATATTTTTTTAATGCTGTTTGTATTTTCTTCCTTTAGTCATTCTTTATGAGTAGGTAAGACAGCAACTATTTCTGAATTCGTCTGAGAATGTCTTTATTTCCCCTTAGTTTTTAAAGGTTAGCTTCACTAGACATAAAATTTGCAGTCGACAGTTTTGTTGTTTTTTCTCTTTCAGCTTGAAAAATGCTTTGAGTCTTCTTTCTGGCCTCTATGATTTCAGATGAAAAATATACTAGCCTTTGAATTGGTACACTTCTATAAATAATGTATTGCTTCTTTCTGACTGGTATTGAAGTTTTTTCTTTGTTTTTAGATTTTACAAGTTTAATTGTAAGGTCTTTTAGTGTGGATGTTTTAGGCTTACCTTATTTAGAGTTGGTTCAGGCTTTTGGATCTATAAGTTTTTATATTTTTGCCAAATTTAGGAGGTTACAGCTGTTATTCTTTGAATATTTTCTCAGCTCTACTCTCTTTTTCCTCTCCTTGAACTCACATGACATATTAGATATTTTGTTATTGTCCTACAGTTTCTCAAGGCTCTCTTCATTTCTTAAAGTTTGTTTCTGTTGTTCAACTGAGTACATTCTATTGATCTGTCTTCAAGTTCTCTGAGTCTATCCTTTTTAATTTACTCTCCTATTGACTCTGTACATTGAAGATTTTGTTTTACTAACCATATTTTTCAGTTATCTAATTATCATTTGTTTATTTTTATAACTTTTTAAATTTTTTATTTATTTCAAGATCATTCACAAATGTTTAGTCATTTTTATAATTGTTACTTTAAAAATGCTTCTTAGATAATTCTGATACCTGATTAATCTTGGCTTTGACATCAGTTGATTGTCTTTCTCATTTAATTTATGGATTCTGGGTCTTGATGAGTGTTTTTTTTATTGTATCCTGGATATTTGATTTTTATGTTAGGAGACCCTTAATCATACTGAATCTCCTATTTATTAGGCAATTACCCTGTTTACATTGATCATGTTGGTTCTGGCCTATTTTAGTAGGCAATGGTTCCAGTAGCACTTTAGCTTTTAGCGCACATGCAAATGAAATTTTGGTTTGCTTTGTTCTTCTGGCATTGCTGGGATTCCCATTTTCAGATCACTTCCGGTGCTACCTGAGAGGGTGGAAATTGCTTCCCTGAGCCTCCTGGTACATTAGGAAGGCATGGAGAAGCCACTGAACCTAGATCTTCTTAGGCCACAGTGTTGAGGGCAGGTTGACACCAGGTTTCAGGTGATCCTTCTGGGATTACCCTGCCTAGCTTCCCTGTTGCTGCTGATAAAAGATCAAGACTGCACAACAAGATGTACCCTATAGATATGTACAATTACTATGAGGTAATTGTGTCTTTGCACTATGAGACACTCCCTTCAGATGCATCCTCCAAAGTGGGAAAGGTTAATTTCCCAGACTTTAAACTGGTTGGTTTAGGATTGGGCGCAGGGGAAGGGTACCCAGAAGCCTGACATCCCAGCAGAAGGGTAAATGTTTCTTTACCAGTCAGGCTTGTGGCCTCCCTCTCCCTGGGTAGATGGTTAAAAGGCCTTGGGATTTTTGAGCTGTCCTTACCCACCCCCTTTTTGCATTTTGATACCTGTTTTCTAATAACCAGGTATGTCTTTTCTCACCTTCAAGCCATCAAACTCCAAATGGTCATGCAACAGAGCCTGGGATGATGGTCTCTTTTGCTGAGAGCCCTTAGAAATGCCTCTGAGGAAGCTCTGACTTCTGTTTTCCCAAAACAGAGCCCCTGTCAGCAGGAAGCAGTTAAGAATAATCATTGTCCTTATACTTATCCTTACTGTCATAGCAGTTCGATGCACTTCTTTAGAGGAGGGAATGATAGATGCAGGAGGAAGATAAGGAAATCTGCCCAGAGCCTTGTTTGGGCATGCTCACAATGGACTGGGGGCCCACCTGCATGCTGGAAAAGTGGGTTGGAGCCACCGGGAATCCTTGGGCCGAGAGTGGCGACTGGCTTCTTCATCTCCTGTGTGGTAGCTGTTATTCAATCTGTGAGGTGCAAGCATGTTGCCTGGACTCCTTTATATTTCACTGAGAGCTTTCTTTTAATAATTTCTGCTCTCCTCTACCTTTAATGTGTCTGCGCGCCTAATTTTTCCTGGTTATGCGACAAGAACCTGGATTTTAGCTGAACTAAGGAGCAAAAGATCCTGCATCATAAGCATACAATTGCAAGTATACCTATTTGTGGAGTAAATTTTTAGCAGTGAGATTGTTGTATTAAATAGTTGTGTCTACTTTTTAAATGATCAAAAGGCATTTAAGATGTTCATGTAAAAAAAATTCTTCCTGGCAGTGGAAATATTAACCAAATAGTTATCAAAAATAGCTCTTTAAAAATTACTTAGGATTCCTAAGTATCTGGCTTAGAATCACTATCAAACTTATTTCTTAGAAAATAAGCTATTAAGAATGGTAGGAAATTATAATAAGTTTATTAATCAGATTCTACTTATGCTTCTGCTGTAAAAGTCTGGCTATTTATTGGTTTAAAATGAATTTGTATTTTGATTATAGGTCTCAATGTATGAAAACGTTCAAACTTGGTTATTTTGATATGCTCTATGAATTAATCCAATCCTACTGGAAAAGCACCTAAGATGGTGGCTGGCTAAGAGTAGGTACTCAATAAATTGAATTTATTGAGTTGATTTATTCATGGCTGTAGAATTCTGAAGACCATAACAAGCCAAATTTGGAGACCGAAAGGAGTTTGTTACTTTGGCAAGCTTGGTTTGTTTCTCCCCAA
This sequence comes from Cheracebus regulus, assembly GCA_963574635.1. Classification (NCBI taxonomy): domain Eukaryota; kingdom Metazoa; phylum Chordata; class Mammalia; order Primates; family Pitheciidae; genus Cheracebus; species Cheracebus regulus. The sequence continues at coordinate 53,700 of CAUYQU010080687.1, read as the reverse complement.
GGAGCTTCCTGGTTTGTAATCTTGTGGCTGAAAACTAAATTTACCATCAGAACATCGTAGTGTAATTATTAAGGGAAACTACACTACAGATTCATGGTAACCAAACACATGAGACTGATGCGTAGAATAAGACTGCAGGTATAGTAGTTTACAGTGAAGGTTGTGACTGTTGAGATTGCTTTGTGGTGTCTCAGATATTCTCTACTCGTTCTCAGGTGATGTTTCTTGAACTAAATTGAGATCTAAAAGTCACACGGTGGGTATGGAACTGAAAATCTTAACACTGGAACATTTCAATCATATCATCTACTGAGTATCGTCCACTGAGACTGAAGTTATTAATTCCTGAATGCATAGTTACAATTATTCCTCTTGAATAATACTTAAGGATGGGGATAGCCAATCTGTGCTTTTTAAATTGCTTCTTACTGCATTTCTGCCAGCTCTACCTTCTGTTAGACATAGTCTTTTCTTAGATATGTTAATACATTCCATCAGGTTATGATGAAGTCCTGCTGACATTATATGGATTTACATATCCTCCTTTGATCTTCAGTACATTGATTTTACTGTTTAATGTTTAACTCTAAAAGCCAGTTTACTTCCTGCATTTCCAGCTTCCTAGGAACACCTGATTTTACCCCAAAAGTAATGAAATAAATAACATTAAGGATGTCAGAGTACTTAATAATTGTAATATCCCTTATATTTTTACTTATACAATTATTTATATTTTTACTTATACAATTGTGATATCCCTTATATTTTTACTTATACAATTAGAATAAGATATCCCTTATATTTTTACTTATACTATTAGAATGTACTTATAAAAATATAAGTACAATTTTACTTATATTTTTACTTATACAATTACTTACGATGAGCATTAGAGAGTACACATAAAGAGTACACAACCTATTGAAAGTTGGATTGTCACGTCACACCATTGGCATTCTCTAATATAATGTACACATGCACACACAATCATACATGCATGCAACTATATTTATTTCGATATCATAAATCTTTATATATATTAAAAAATCTTGGCCTGGCATAGTGCTCACACTTGTAATCCCAGCATTTGGGGAGGCTGAGGCAGGATGATTGCTTTAGCCCAGGCGTTTGGGACCAGCCTGGGCAACATAGTGAGACCTCGTCTCTATAAAAAATCCAGAAAAAATAAGCTGGGCATGGTGGCACATGCCTGTAGTCCCAGTTACTCAGGAGGCTGAGGTGGGAGGATCACTTGCGACCAGGAGGTTGAGGCTGCAGTGACTGTGATTATGCCACTGCACGATCTGCCAACCTGGGTGACAGAGCAAGACCCTGTCTAAAAGAAAGAAAAATTTTAAAAATTAAAAATATTAAGTTTATATTGATAGTTTTCATTATAATTCAACATAATGTTTTTTTCCTAACCTATCCATGTATGTCACTACACTCTCCAACAGTGAAACACCAACTTTTCACTATTAACAATTCATTTTATTTAACTAGAATCACATAAAGTTGCTTCAGAAATGCTAATTTATGTTAGAGTGAGAAAACATCTACAAATTAGAGTTCAATATGTTCTTAAATTTTTTGGTCTTTAAGGGTATATAATCAAAGTACTGTGCTCAAAATTTACTCAAGTTAGCTTCCTTCCTCACCTTCTTAAGTGTGGTTATATTATTTATTTGTAATACAAATGGTTAAAATCTGGAAAATTTGAATATTAAACAGTGATAGTGATGGAATATGGAAAATATAGAATGAAATATAACAAGTATTCTTGATTCCACAATGACATAAATGAATGAATGAATGAATGAGAATTCTTCCTTACTGTAGAGTATAAACTAATGAGATAGAAGTAATAATGGAATAAGAATATTACCAGAGTAGTAATTATTTTAGGCAAAATCAACAATTATCATTAAAGCTACCGAGTAAAAATGTGAAAATAAACAGAGTATTTCCCCAAATGATGCATATTAAATTAAAAAATGGAAAAAGAGTAGCTTTAAAGTACAGAAACTTGGCAGATACCATCTTAATTAAGTGATTTAAGTCAAAATCACCATTACTGATGGTGTGTCTCCTGACAAGATGCACTGAGAAGGCAACAGGATCTCTGAGGTTGATAAGGTTTGGCTTCATGTTTCCCCCAGATCTCATGTGGAATTGTAGTAATCCCCATGTGTCAAGGATGAGAATAGGTGGAGGGAATTGGGTCACAGGGACAGTTTCCCTCATGCTGTTCTCATGATAATGAGTGAGTTCCCATGAGATCTGACGGTTTTGTGTGTGTCTGGCATTTCCCTTGCTGTCACTCATTCTCTTTCCTTCCACCCTGTGGCAGGAGAGAGGTGCCTTCCACCATGATTATAAATTTCTTGAGGCCTCCTCTGTCATGCAGAACTGTGGGTCAATTAAACCCTTTTTTTAAAAATAAATTATCCAGTCTCTAGTATTTCTTCATACCATCATGAGTATGAACTAACATAGAGGTATTGCTACCAAAAATGTAAATCAAATCATAAAGAATATCTGATAAATCCAAATTGAGGGACAGCCTACCAAAAGAATATCTTACCTTATTCAAAAATATCAAGGTAATGAAATATAAAGAAAGCTCAATAAACTGTACAGATTGTAGAAAACTAAAAAAGCATTTTAGCTGAATGTTAAATCCTGAGTTTTACTTTTCAATGTGAAGACTCCCTCAGCAATGAACTGGAGGTGACAAGCACTATTTTAATTTCATTTTGTTCTCAGTTTTTGTCTTTTTATGGATGGAGGAAACTTCTAATATTTAAAAACTTATGTTGTTATTATTTGACATATTTTATTAACTTTAAAAAATATATTTCTGATTCTTGCACTTCTCTGTACCATCCAAAAAAAGACACGTTTTTACTTAGGACTAATGTGCTTTTGTTAGGGTGGTTCTAGGACTTAGTAACACTAAAACCTTTATGACTTTAAAATGAAAAATTGATTCAATTTCTTCTGAACTAAAAGCTTTCTTCCTTCTAGACACCACTTTTGCTTCTGAAAACCACTATTAATGTCTCAATGTGCTTTTGAGAGACTCTAAACACAAATACACAGTTGATTGCTGAAGCAACTTCGAGGTATTGATCATAAGCTGGAGATTTTTTTAGTGTAGTATCCTCTTTGTCAGAATTTTTATTTTCTTGAAATTTAGTGCAATAGCATAAAACTATTTTTATAGCTGATACATAATGTATGATTGCCCATAAATCTGAACTCTGTCTGGCATTGGATGGGTACAAGCACCACGGTATAATAAATTTATTACAATGACTGACTTTAATAGCTCCTCACAGTCTAAGTTCAAAGCATTAGAGCTTTTGGAATGTTCTAAACTTTCCAAGTTCCAGCTATTCCATCACCTGCATCTGTTAAAATGGAGATAAACAAATTGAAAAGTAAGTTAATCTATAAATATTGTTTGCCCACTTCCACATGGACCACTGGCAGTCAAAAGCTCACTGACACTGCCACATTGTAAAACTCCTAAAGTCTTCTCTTATTGATAAAACAAGCTAAGATTCTTTAACTCTCAGGGGATACTGAGTTAGAAGAAAATTGAGCTAAATGTCCTTTGCAGCTCTTAGTGTAGTGAACATTAGATGAATTTGCCTCTGCAGTACCCAGCCTTTACTTTCTCCTGATATGTGTTGTTGGCTGGAGCGTCTAGCTGATGGCAAGCTTAGTAAGAAAGCCTCAGCTGACAGAGCATTGCAACCTCTCCCAGGGCCACTAAGTCAGAGTTCATCCAAGGCAAACCCAGAATCTTTACGGGAACACTGTGTAAGGTAAAACAAAATACAGTCACAATAATATTACAAGGGCTCAAAATAAACAATTATAATAACGATGATGAAATTAAGGCACTAAGGAAGGATACAATATAATGTTTCTCCTACCACAAGCCTATCTGCATCTTCAGAAACTGCTGCTCTCTGCCTCTTTGACTATTTATATGATTCTTTGGCAACAACAAAGGTAGTGCTTCACAACCTTAGTGAGCTTCAAGAATCCCTGAGAAACTTGTTCAAAATGCAGATGCCATGGCCCCACCATATGCCTTATCCAATTATAATATCTGGCATTTGGACCTCAAAAGCTGATTTATCTGCAGACAATGAAGTTGATTCTGACTTGACTGTTTGGAAGGCCAGGCTCTGAGGAAACTTGCACTAGGTAGACTTTGACCTTTTTAACATGTTCATGGATCCTGAAGATGATATAATTTATAGATCAATGGCCTCCAAAATATATACTTCTAGTCATGTCTCTCATTGAATTTCAAACACATAAACCAATTGACTACTTGACATCTCCGACTGGATGTCTAATAATCATCACTGGCAAAAATAGAACTCTCTTTTCCACCTGCTCCAGATTCTCCCTAACCCAGATCACTATAAATAGCAATTGCATCCATTTAATTGCTTAAGCCAGAGAACCAGGAATCATTGTCCATTCCACCCTTTCACCAGCCCTCATCTCTGAGGCTTCCTGTCCTCCTTCCCCTTAGCAAGTGCTGTTGCCTCTACATCCATGTTTGTCACTCATTGTCTGCACATATGCATTTGTTTAATAAAATCTTCACTACCACATGCATCAAATCTGTGACTCATTCACTTCTTGATTAGCAGAAAAACCTCTTAATTATTCTCCCTACTTCCATTCCTACTAAAATCCATTGATCACTCAGGACTCATAGCAGTTGTTTTGAAAAATGTCATCTGATCTAGGCTCACTTATTTAAAATTAGGGTAACAATATATCCCACTTTGCTTAAGATGGTACCAGTTTATGCCTGTTATTCTGATGTATTCATTAGGAAAAACACCTTTCTGAAAAATTTGCTGATTTGTATGGTAAATTATATTGTCACTGTATTTGAAATCTTCCTGCAATTTCATGTTGTACTTAAAATCCAATGTGGCATGAATGTTGGTCACATATATGCCTTCTTTTGAAAAGTGTTTGTTATGTCCTTTGCCCACTTTTTTATGGGGTTGTTTGGGTTTTTCCTTGTAAATTTCTTTAAGTTCCTTATAGTTGCTGGATATTAGACTTTTGTCAGATACATAGTTTGCAAAAATGTTCTCATTCTGTAGATTGTTTATTCTCTTGATGATCATTAGAGAGATGCAAATCAAAACCACAATGAGATACTCACACCAGTCAAAATGGCTATTATTAAGAAGTCAAAAAATAATAGATGCTTACAAGGTTGTGGAGAAAAAGAAATGCTTATCCACTGCTGGTGGGAGTGTAAATTTGTTTAGCCATTATGAAAGATCTACAGACAAAAATACCATTCAACTCAGTAATTTCATTACTGGATATATCCCAAAGGAATATCAATCATTCTACTATAAAGACACATGCATATGTATGTTTATTGCAGTACTATTCACAGTAGCAAAAACATGAAATCAACCTGAATGGTCATCAGTGATAGATTGGATAAAGAGAATATGGTATATATATACCACCGATTACTGCACAGCCATAAAAAGGAAAGATATCATGTTCTTTGCAGGGACATGTGTGCAGCTGGAGGCCACTATCCTTTACAAACTAATGCAGGAACAGAAAATCAAATAGTCCATGTTCTTTCTCACTTATAAGTGGGAGCTACGTGATGAAAACACATGGACACATAGAGGGGAACACCACACATTGGGGCCTATGGAAGGTGGAGGGTGAGAGAAGGGAGAGGATCAGGAAAAATAACTAATGAGTCCTAGGTTTAATACCTGGGTGATGAAATAATCTGTACCACAAACCACATAAGTTTGCCTATGTAACAACCCTGCAGTTGTACCGCTGAAGTTAAAAGTTAAAAAAAAAATCCAGTCAAATCTTGACTCTGGACTTTAATGTGCTAAGTCATACTCTGGCCCTGCTTACTCTGTTTCATCTCTGGCACCACACCCTCCCTTTTTAAGCTCTAGTCACATCTGCTGCCTCTGTGTCTTCACCTCAATGCTTTTGCACAAGAGCTTTTTTCTTCCTGGAACAAACTTCTTCCAGAGCTCCCTCCCCAGGGCTAATCCTATCTTCTACAAGTCTCAATGAGTTTAATATGTCCTCCACAGATAGCCTTCCCTTTCCACAATGAAACCCCCAATTAATATCTTTGACCTGTACTTATTGTTACCTATTTTATAACATGTCACCCCCATATGATATTTTGTTTCATCGTTTGTTAACTTGTCTATTCCACTGTAATATAATCTCATAATAAAGAGAATCTCCTCTCTTTTGTACACGATTTTACTCCCAGCAACGAGAAAAGCATCTAGTGCTAAGGACGCCCTTAATAAATGTTTTTTGAATAAATAAATGGTGAATCAATATGTCCTGATGGCTAAATTCTGTCCCATTTCAGTCAAATTTATAAGATTAGGAAAATGTTGCCTTTCCATTTGAATTAGAAATTAACATTTCCAAAGTATGATTTTTAAAGAAAAGTCCATTTCAGATCTTTTCATTCTCACTTTCTCTTTTTTTTATTTTGTAAAATGTTGTAAAATATTATTCCACATATTTTCTCAGTTTGGGTGGAGACTGAAAATTTGCAAGTCGGTCTTTAATTTGGTGCCAGTTTAATCTCTATAATTCTTCCACTTGGATTCTGAGCCTTTGTGGTGACACTGGATGTTTCTCTAAAAAACTTTTTATTTGAGTCTTGAAAAGATGACATAGAGTCTGTAACTTTTATGAAGTATCCCTGAAGCCACATGATGTGACTGTTATGGTGCCAGGGCATAAGGGCATAAGTGATGTTTTAGCTTCTTTGAACTCTCCAAGGAGTTTCTGGGCTGCTCACCTGTTTCTTCATTCAACAAGCTAAGTACTGTGATTACTCTTATCTTTGGCTCAGCCCTCAGTGAGTAGCATTTCACTGCATCACTTCTGTCCCGGTCCTCTTCGTCCTTTGACATAAACAATGCAGAGGTTTAATGTAACATCTGTGTTTCACTCTCATTGTCAAGGACATTGGTAGAAGCAGGAAAACTCAGTGGCTCAGAACAGGGGCCCTGACTTTTGTAGTCACTCTTTCACTTAGGAGTTATCTCATTTGGATTGTATCCCACTTTCAAAAAATGGGGATGATAAAACTGTCTAAAGCAAAAGATATTGTGAGGTTTATATGAGAGGACACCACACAGCATTTAGCACCATCCTTGACACATTAAATACACAGTCAGTAAACTATTAGTTGCTTTTATGATTGTTATATCTTTCTTATGATTATTACTTTTGCACCAGTCTCTGACCTGCATGCCCCCATGAAGTCATTGCCAAACTTTTGAGAAAGAAGGACCAGAGCAAGCCAGATCCACAGGTTTTGACTCCATAGGAGGGCCCAGGACAGCAATTTTGTTGGCTGGATCACAGTGGACAGAAGGGCAGAGAGAGCAGACAGCTGCTGTGTGTGCACAGGTTTGATAGCAACCCACAGAAAAGCTTCGAGTGAGGCAAAAGGTTCTTTGAGATTGGAGTTTATTGTATACCCTTGTTCAAGTAAAAACCTGATATGAATTGATGGGCTTTTTATTTCTTTGAAAGGAAAAAAAATTAAAAATTTTATCTTCATATTAAAATGCATTAGATTTAAATGTATATAAATTTGGGATGCTTTTGCTGCATACTTTACCCCTCCCTTCCCACCTGTCTTCCTGTAATCATCAAACTAGTATTTCTTCAACACTGACTGCATTTTTACCTTCATTCAAGTGAGATCACGGAAGAGCTAGATTTGGCTCCTGTCTAACCATGTGACTTTCCTAAAACCTTCTTGTAATTCCTTTGAAATATATGCAATCAGCAGTCAAATAAATTCCTCCTGAAACCACATGGTAATTCAGGCATATGGTAAAAGAGCTTTTGAGTTTTTATCTGCCAAGCCTGACCTCAAACTTCTAGGAAACAGATTGCTATGTAACTTTTAATTAAGTTTTCATCCTTACAAAGATATGTTATTAGATAGATGTACAGTGGATGGCATACCGTGGTATATTCTCATTATGTCTTTAATCTAAATATAGTTTTCCTTCAATGTAGCTTACCAAAAGAAAATTGGTGTTATTTCATTTTTTAACTGTTGGGCTTGATAAGAACTGCTCAGTGCATTGTATTTTAAAATATAAAAACATATAAAATCTACTTACAGAATAAAACTGACAAAAATAAAATTTTCTGATATTGCTAGTTTCTGTTTTTTTCCTTCACAGGGGAAAACATAATTCTATTTATTGCAGCTATAACAATATTTGTGTCATTTTATCATGTCATTCCATTATCACAACTTAGCAGACTCAGCTGAATTTGGGGCCAATTTGTTGAAATCATATTTTTTTCTTTTGCCATTTTGAACCAAATGTAGATTTAATATAAAAAAAAGTACCCAATTGACATTATTTTTTTTTGAGATGGAGTTTCGCTCTTGTTATGCAGGCTGGAGTGCAGTGGCACGATCTTGGCTCACTGTATCCTCCGCCTCCTGGGTTCAAGCAATTCTCCTGCCTCAGCCTCCCGAGTAGCTGGGACTACAGGCTCGCGCCACCACGCCCAGCTAATTTTTGTATTTTCAGTAGAGACAGGTTTTCACCATGTTGACCAGGATGGTCTCGATCTCTTGACCTCGTGATCCACTTGCCGCGGCCTCCCAAAGTGCTGGGATTATAGGTGTGAGCCACCGTGCCCAGCCCATTTATTAAACTGTATAATATTTTGGAATGAAATAGCATGTCACACATAATATTTTGCCTAGAACTAATTTTAAAATGAGCAGTTTGCAATGGCTAATTTTCATCCTATTGAAAGTAATGTTTGGAAACAGATGGAGACTTTTTAAATTAGGGCTATGTTTTACAATGACATTTCACTCTAGATTTTTTTTTCTTTTTGTCAACTTTTTTAATAAAAGAAGATTTAAATATATATATATCCATGTAAACTTAACCATGTAAATTTCCTAGCATGACTACCCTAGGTTTCCTAGCATGACTATCCTAGGAAAAGGGATATATAATTGGTAAGGTCTGAATCCTACTCAGGAATTAGCTATGTGATAAAGATAAAGATGGCGTTTGGCACCAGTGGGAACATCATGAAAATTTTAACACCAGTTGGCTTTCCATTTGGGAAAAAATGAAATCAGATAACCTGTATTACAAAATACTTCAAAGTAAGCTTCAGATGAAGTCAATATTCAAATATAAACAAATAGATCAGTAAAAGATTTAGAAGAAAATAGAGGAGAATATTTGTATTATCTTGGATTAAAGATGTTCTTCTTGCACACATCAGGGAAAAGATTAGAAAGTTTGATTTAAAAAATTGTAAGATTTAGCATGACCAAAAAACGTTTTAAAAGACCAGTTGCAGCCTAGGGAGACGGTATTTTTTTTTTTTTGACCACTCTTAAGTTGGTGGTTGCTTCTTGAATCCAAGATATGATAGAGATTCAAAAGTGAGTTATCAAGCCAAACTATACATTTTTAAGGGAGATATCCTAAAATCAGTAATATAACTTTTAATTCCTTAACCAAAATCATAAAAGGATCTGAACATTTGATGATGGGGAAGGAGAGGGATAGAGAACTGAAGTGTCTATAAAGACGATATCTGAAGGTAACTGTTGCTATCATGAAAAATCCCACCCCACTCCCTTTGCTGAGAATATGCACAGTGGTCCTTCCTTATCTTATGACTAGTGAGAAGGACTTTCCCTGGATCAGATGGAGAGCCTGCTAACTGCCCACTGACTTTGGAGGTGACAATCATGCCTGACTTCCACCAGAGAAATGTCAGGGTTGAGGGACGGCATTGAGAGTTGCTGACCTGGTAAGCCACAGAAGTACCTGTTGCATTAGGATTTGTTTGCTCTCTTGGAATATTGTCAAGGCAATGTGTTAGGATTTATGAGTGATTAGAATCTGGGTCATATCCTGAACATATGCTGAATGATGCTGTTTCAAGACTTGTCCAGGAAGATTGAACAAACCACAGCAAGATAAGGTGATAAACTGCAGGATTCCCAGATCAAAAGGAGACATCCCAACAGAACTCATGCAAAGCCACATGTGAGAGTTAGTTCTAAATATCTGCTGAGAGAAAACATGATTTCATCTTATTGCAGTATTCATCTGAAACAGAGAAGGCTCCCTTATCCCCCTCACAGGGCATGCGACAAGGGTGTGCCTCACTTCTTTGGTGCCCCGCTACTCAAACCCCTAGGGGGAGCATGCAGATGGACAGGTCATGGGGACCATTTTTGGGCTCTGATGCCATGGCAGCCTCTAGGGTTGAGTGTTTACAGCTCCCAAAGCCCAGTGGGTATGTGTTATAGTGTTCTCTCTCAGCTTTGCCATCTGCAGGCAGCTTGTGTTAATCAGCTCAATTAGATCCTCTGTCTTATCGCAAGGACAGAGGGCTTTCTGTATCCCGGATTCTTGACCCAGTGCACCAGAAAAATTGGATCACATGTGGGTTTGGAGAGTGAGTGCAAGGTTTTATTGAGTGGTGGAAGTAGCTCTCGGTGAGATGGATGGCAGCCAGAAGGGGGATGGAGTAAGAAGGTGGTCTTTTCCTGGAGTTGGGCTGCCCAGCAGCTGGACTCTCCTCCTACAGCCCCTGTCTGAATCCCCCGAACGTCTCGGTTGTTCCCAGGTCAATGGCCTGCTGGCATCTGCTGGTGTCTGTTCGTCTGCTCCTCTGCACCTTTCAATATCCAGCTGCTTGTGTGTGTGCCTGCTATGGTCTCAGGTTTTTGTGGTCACAGGATGGGGGGCCAAAAGGCAACTTTTTGGGGGCAAAACCAGAAATACTTGTCCTCATTTAGGTCCATGTGCACAGGCCCATGTGCACAGCCCTTGCCAGGGACCCTGCCCTTTTCTACCCAGCACTTCCCTGCCTCTCGCCTGAATCACATCAATTAAGAACTTTCTTCACTGCCCCTTAGCTCTCATCCTCCTCTCTCCAATATTCACCCAAACTCAGCAGAGACCAGAACTAATAATGTCAGCAAAGCAGGGGTAACAAAACTGCTAGAGTAGAAGAAAGGATGAAAAAGCCAACTACAACCCCCTTTCTTCTTCAAAGGCTTCCCTCCACCTTACTCTAAAAACAACTTTGACATTTTGATAATCAAATGAGAAATACACTTTCTAACTCTATACTATTTGCACACTATGTGTACTTTCTCTATACTATTTGTATTAATTAAAAGTGACCATAAATATTATAAACTAAGTTAACCAAAGTTTTGCCTAGAGGCAAGGGAAGAACAAGTCCCATTACACAACATAAATAGTTGAATTCCCTTTTTGTGAAAACACACACATATATGATTAAAATGCATATATGTATAAAAATGGATATCAAATGGTATGAAAGAATTTGCACTAAATTGGTAATTGAGGAAAAAATATGAAGAGAAACTTCCAGACCAAAAGCTTCACAGGGAAAGGGATCATATCTTCACATCCTTGCCAGGATAAACATCACAGAATGTCTTTGTACTTTGTACATGTACAGAATGTCTATGTACTTTGTAGGTATGTAGAAGCTCAGCAGTTATTGTTGAATGAATGAATAAATGACTTCTGCTTTACACTGTATATTTCTCTTAAGTTAAAAATTGAAGTCACTGGCTGGGCACGGTAGCTCATACCTGTAATCCCAGACTTTAGGAGGCCGATTTAGGAGGATTACTAGAGGTCAGTACTTCAATACTAGCCTGGCCAATGGTGAAACCCTGTCTCTACTAAAAATACAAAAATTAGCTGGATGCGGTGGTGCACATCTGTAGTCCCAGATACTGAGAAGGCGGAGGCACAAGAATCAATTGAACTGGGAGGTGGAGGCTGCAGTGAGCTGAGATTATGCCACTGCACTCCAGCCTGGGCAACAGAGTGAGACTCTGTCACAAAAATCAATCAATCAATCAATTAAAAATTGAAGACACTGCATTTGTGTGCTATTCATAAAATTAAAGTCAACCAACCAACCTATCTACCTAACAAATAACTAAGAAAAAAATACTATCTAAACTCTAAGAACAAGCACTTTGAATTGAAACAAGCCTTCTAAGGTATCAATAGACTAAATACTGAATCTTAGAAATGACGTTACTCCAAATAGGTTAAATTTTTTATTCTTTTTTTTTAAATGACTAACACAAATGCATGCTACATTTTCTCTCATTTAAAGATTGAGAGAAGTTTGCTAATCCAAAGCCAATAGAAAGTCCACAAGTAATTCCACAGACATTTTCTGAAACAGTTTCCAGAAACATTTTCTGCAACAGGTTCCAGAAACATTTTCTGCAACAGTTTCCAGAAACATTTTCTGCATAGGGTAAAACTACTGCTCACAGATATAAATACAAAGCAACCACATTATGCTGATTAAAATTGAGCCATAACTTCTATGAGCTTTAATGCAACTACTTTTTAAATGCTGCTTTTTGTCTCCTTGTTTACAAGACAAGGAGATTTCTAATTTTACTATTTGATGCTTACTTACACATTTAGGGAAAGGAGTTTGATAGAGACATAAAATTAGACATGGAGATCACTTCATTTTTAACTAGTTTTAAAAATATATCTAATAGAACACATTTTTATTTAGAAATAACAAACAGGTTAAAAAGAGAGATCATTATCTCTTAGTGTGTTCACCATATTCTTGCTAACTGGAGAGAGCTGCAAGAGAAGAAAGAACATTTAGGGACCCAGGAAAGTGTGTACATCTAGTATTTGCCTCACGTTGAAAGAGAAAGGCAGGGCTTCAGAATTCACTTTCTTTCAGGTTTATACAATTTAGGCAAACAACATTTGCCCTCTGCTGGATTATCTTGGGAAAAACATACAGAGACGCTTTCTTTCTTTTTTTTTTTTTTTTTCCTATTAAAGGAAAATAGAGGGGCAGAGACAAAGGGAAATTTAAAAAAAGGGAAAAAGGAAAGAAGGAAGAAAAGAAGGAGGAAAAAAATTAGAGCGGGAAGAAGATATATACTGAAGGAAATAGATTACGCTTACATTGTTGCTGGAAATATTTAACTTAGTATGGTACATATAGGCCTTAAATTCTCCTATTTTATATTATTTTCTCAACTCAAATCTGAAAATGGTCACCAGAATAGAAACCATTTAACTTTAGGCCTTTCTCTGGCACTAAAGTGACACTAGACTAATAGACAATTACTACCACTTTAATGGATGACTGAGTTATCATCATCCTATGAAAGTTAATTTTGGTTTTGAAAATTTAACAAGATTTCTGCAACCTTAATTAGTTATTCATTAATACAGTTTAAGGTGATGAATGCCTTCCAACATGTGAAATATGACTTTAAATTTGCATTAATCCTCCGAAGGGTTACACATTTCCTGAGAATATCTACATATTCATAGGCAACATCGATGTGAATGTGACAGGCAAATATTAGAGGGAGTAGAAATTCATGGTGGCCGGGCCAATGACTCACAGTTTTCTTGGCATTACAGTTAATGGGGAAACTTCCTTCTTTGGAGTTCTTTACCTCAACATGACTGATGGCTTCATCCTTAAAGTCTCCTTTTCCGATAGCCTGCCTCTCATTTTGAGCCCTGAAGAAATGGCACGTCCAAAGTGCTCCCTCTCTCATTAGTTTCCATGTGCTCTTAACATAGTGACCATCTGAGACTTTCAGGAGAGAGTCCAAGGTGGAAGAGGTATAAATACTCCAGGCAGCCGTGTCACCTCTCCCGCTTTCCCATCTGTCGTTCACAGCACGTTTCCTAGCTACTTCCAAAAGGCTGAAACATTGGTGGATGGAACACTTAACCTTCACATCAAGATCTGTTGATGCTACCCTAAAATATCCTCAAATCCATCTCATTTTCTCTATTTCCTCTGCCATCATGATAGTCTAAGCTACTGTCTCTGTCACCTGGGTCACAGCCATAGACATCTAACTGGTCTCTCTCTAATCATGCCCCCTTCAGACTATTTCAAGAGTTTTGGAGCAACACTTACCGGGGTTCAAATCTTGGATCTGTCTTTCATGAGCAGTTGATCATGGACAAGTTGTGATCCAAAGTTTGTCATCTTAAAATGGAATGATTCTATCTCATAGATGGATTTCAACCAAGACACACACACATAATTAGCATATAAATTGACCACAGAAGTTTCTCAAAATTACCTATTTATGCTATTGTCTTTTAGGTAGATGTTACTCAAAAAATTTACAAGCAGGATATGTAAAAATGTAATAACACAGATTTAAAAACAGAACCTTTTTCATCTTGTATGAATGGTACAAACTAAGAACTCTGGAGATTGGGAGGATAGAGATATATTTTTCTGGCAGTGAGAAGATCTCCCAGAGAAAGCAAACACTGGTGCATTTGTACTTTTGTTTATTTATATTTTTGCTAAGTTTAGAAAAGAGTTAAAGAATAACAGTGCTCCCTAATGAATAAAACACAATTCTGTATCTGTTAGCATAAAGAATTCTTTACCCACAAAACTGGAGAAACCATTTACTCCTTGAGATTTTATTCTATACATTAAATATGATTTGGGTGTTGGAGGAGTGTGTGCCCACACACATTTTAGTTTGGATGGAAAGCAGCATTGATCACCATATTAATTTCTCCATTAGTAACTTCTGATTGGAAATAAGAATTCTAGACAGTCTCTGTTGTAGAATCTCCATTGGTTTGTTTGCTTGTATTCCCTGTAAGTTTACAGTGCTAGGAGAAATTTCCACCTTCTCTCAGATTTGCCTTTTTGTAGTTGGAATTCAGAATACTAATAAACCCTTTCTTTACCTTTCTTTTTCTCAGTTCAGCACTTGATATCTTCCTTAGTTACTTTTCCTTTCTTTTAGGGTGCCTCTACTTTCACTCCAAGTAGTTTGATAGGATAGTTAATCACTCTCCCTTCCATATTTAGCCACAGTGATTGGCTCCGAAATGGACACAGAGCCAAGTAGACAATCACAATACTTTTCAGAGACTTTGGAGATGGCTATATGGGGAGAGATGCTTTCTTTCTAGCTTTTAAGCTGGGATAATTTCAGCTGGGGAAAATAGTTTCTATGACTGCATCTATATGGCTCAATAGTTTCACAGTGCAAAAGAATTACGTAGAAAGAAGGTAAAGCCAGGCATGATAGCTCATACCAATTTTTTACAGTCTGAGCACAGTGACTCATGCTTGTAATCTCAACATTTTTTGGAAGCCTAGGCAAGAAGATTGCTTGAGTCCAGGAGTTCAAGGCCAGCCTAGGCAACATAGTGAAACTCTGTCTCCACAAAACATTTGAAAAAAATAGCTTGGTATGGTGGTGCCCACCTGTAGTGCCAGCTCTGTGGGAGGTTGAGGTGGGAGGATTACTTGAGACTGGGAGGTAGAGGTTGCCATGAGCTGAGATCACACCACTGCACTCCAGGCATCGTATTAATAAACGGCAAAATGTTCTTCAATTTGAGGTTGTGTGTAGGTTATTCTAGCTTAACTCATATAGATGATGACTGTTTTATCCTTTGACTCTGCATGTGGTTTCTCCTGCTGGAGTGTCCTTTTTGTTAGAAGACAGAAGATTGGGATTTAATGAGAATATGGCCTCAGAAAAATTGTATTCAGTGAAAGTAACATCATTCTGTATCTAATGAACAAAGAAGGGGAGAGCCATTTACCTGGCTTTTCAAGACATTGTAAGTCAAGAAAAATTAGAAGTCGGCAAAGAAATAATGACTCCATGTGAATGTTAGCTAGGAGCCAAAGGGAAATTAATGTCATAGGTGACATTCCTGCAAAGGCACAGGTGTGGATGAACATGTTGAGAGCACTGGATAAGCCTTTGTGATTGAAATGGAACAGAGCCACCATCAAGTCTCAAATCACAAAAGCCTGATGTACAAAGACACCTGGGCATTCTGGTGAGCCAGGGCTCCCTGCCACAAGAAGTGCTGTTAGATCTTTTAGAATTGACAATTGGCACTGAGAAAATCAGCATTCCATCTCCTGCAGTTTTCAGTCTGTTCTTTGAGCATATTATGATGAACAGAGTTCATATGGATGAATCCATTAGAGGAAAATATAGTGCTTAACCATTTTTTTTTTTTGAGATGAAGTCTTGCTCTCTCACCCAGGCTGAAGTACAGTGGTGTGATCTTGGCTCACTGCAGTCTCTGCCTCCTGGGTTCAGGTGATTCTCCTGTCTCAGCCTCTCGAGTAGCTATGATTACAGGTGCCCGCCACCATGTTCAGCTAATTTTTGTATTTTTAGTGGAGACGGGGTTTCTCCATGTTGTCCGTGTTCGCCAGGCTGGTCTCGAACTCCTGAAGTCAGGCAATCTGCCCACTTAGGCCTTCCAAAGTACTGGGATTACAGGCATGAGCCACCATGTCCAGCCCTTAACCATCTTAAAGTTTTATAGGAAAATTGATTATTAGGTGAATACAGAACACCTATGACTACTCCATTCCAGTACGGTAGAGAAGGAAAGGTACCAGCCTGGCGTTGTCACTCAGGCTGGAGTGCAGTGGTGTGATCTTGGCTCACTCCAACCTCCACCTCCCGGGTTCAAGTGATTTTCCTGCCTCAGCCTCCCAAGTAGCTGGGACTACAGGCACATACCACCATGCTCAGCTATTTTTTTGTTTGTTTCTTCTGTTTTGTTTTGTTTTTTTTTCAAGACAGAGTCTTACTCTGTCATCTAGCTGTAGTGCAGTGGTGCCATCTCGGCTCACTGCAACCTCTGTCTCTCAGGTTCAGGCAATTCTCCAGCCTCAGCCTCTGAAGTAGCTAGTATTACAGGCATCTGCCACTTTGCCCAGCTATTAGTAGAGACGAGGTTTCACAACGTTGGCAAGGCTGGTCTGGAACTCCTGACCTCAAGTGATCCACCTGCCCTGGCCTCCTGAAGTGCTGGGATTATAGGCGGGAACCACCGCACCCAGCCTCCACGACAAATTCTTACGCATGAGGCTTTCCTTTTGTCCAGTTCGTGTTCGACGCCAAGGTGACATGTGCAAAATGAAAATGTCACCATAATACCTCTTAGCTTAAGTCATCTTTAGCTCCCATCTTCTATAGGGTTCGCTCTGGGCTCTTAGCATGACAGAAGATGCATTTCCAATCCTAGTCTCTGGATGCCTCTGGAGGCCTTCCTTCTACTTTAGTCCCCCTGCCCAAGAATACACAGTGGCTCCTAACCTGCGTTTCATTTTTTCCATATTATGTCTTCCTTTTCCATGCAATCAGCTAGACCTTTGTACTCACGTGTAGTGGTTTCCTAAGACTACTGTACCAAATTACCACAAAGTTCATGGCTTAAAATAAAAAATAATGCGACTTCATTTTCTACAGTTCTAGAGACCAGAACTCTGGAATTAAGGTGTTAGCAGAGCCATGCTTCCTCTGAAGACTCTAGCAAAGAATCTACCTTGACTCTTCATGGCTTCCAGAGATTGCCAACAATCTCTGATGTTCCTTGATTTATAGTTTTATCATTCTGATTTCTTTCCCTGTTTTCACATGAACTTTTCCCCTCCGTGTTTAAGCTGTGCCTCTAAATCTCCCTCTCCCCTTATAAGGACACCAGTTATTGGATTTAGGGCCCACCCTAACCCAGTATGACCTCATTATAGCTGGATTATTTCTGCAAATAGTTTATTCCAAATAAAGTCCTCTTTACAGACACCAAAGGTTAGAACTTCTACATATCTTTCTAAGGGACACAATTCAACCCATAACATTTATCTTTGGTGAGGATTATATTATAGGGTCAGAGGCAGATGTTGCCTTTAGACAGGCTGTCTTCCTGCAGAAGTTAGTGTGGTGAATGTGCTTCTTGTTGAAACTATGAGAGGGGGATTAGTAAACAGAAAAGAGGGACTAAGGTGGGGAGGGAGTAAATGAGACAGAGAGAGAGAGAGAGAAAGAGAGAGAGAGAAAGCCCTGCAGAGCCAATACCATGCTTTAGTAATTTTCAGGGAGACGAGAAGATCTGAGGGAAAAAGTAAACTCAGAGAACTCCCACTATCAACCTCCTGCTTGTCATAGGGCAAATGGTCTTGAACAATTAAGATATTGACCAACCGCCACCAGAATGTTCTAAAGAAGGCATTTTCCCTATTTTCCATCACTCCAGTGGGCTTAGATTGGCACTTGCAGAGGCTTTGCTTTGGAAGTTCTGCCTAAAGAGATCATTGATCCTGGTATCCATGTCTAAATACCTTTAACTTTTTTATATAAAAAATAAAAGCCTTTCCAGTGCTGATGGATTTGGCTCATTGCCTATCAGAACATACACTGTAAATAAATATTGCTAAAAATACCAGGAACCTTCTTATTAAATGTTAATGCCTCAATATTGATTTTGCAGGAGAATGAAATTTAACACAGGCCAGCAATTATAAGCAGTCCACGCTGGGTAGTTCATGTGTTCAAATCTAACTAGCAGGCACCGGGTGGAGTCTGGTACCTATCCTCATGCTCAGTCGAAGTGGACTGAATACACGGATCTCCTCCGAGGATCCGGAGAGGTCAACCTTTTCTTCAAAGCAGTGGTGGATTGGGGTTGGGGTAGGGAACAAAATAGATACAGCACAAAACATGGAAAATACTGATTTATCTCCCTCTGCTAATGCTTGTGAAGTGTTGATCCTGGGGTTGAAAGTCAGCAGAGGGCATTCTGATATGGCCTTCTTAGAACGTTCTTCGTGTCTTGCTATTACACAAAGCTCTTGAGCCTCTTCTCTTGCAAGGTTTCCTTTCCATATGCTTTGGATTTTCTGTTTTATCGTTTAAGACTTATGTAATAAGTTTCTTTCTCCTTCTCAGGTTGTACCTTTTCTGCCTTAACCTCTTGTGAAAGTAGGTAAAACTTTAAAGGTGAAAATACTGGGCAGAATGAACAAATGCCAAAAAGGTGAGGAGTTTTGCAGTAAACATGTGGACAATATAGCACAAGGTGGTGGATATGGAAAGTGACAAGTTTCCAAGATGATGTAACATCGAACAGAATGTTTTCTTTAATAAAAAAGTTTTTCATGCCAAAAGATACTGTAATCATAAAAATGACAGGGGCATAGTGCTGTAATCTCATGTTTTCCAAGGT
Organism: Cheracebus regulus; assembly: GCA_963574635.1. Lineage (NCBI taxonomy): Eukaryota > Metazoa > Chordata > Mammalia > Primates > Pitheciidae > Cheracebus > Cheracebus regulus. The sequence goes on along the minus strand of CAUYQU010080687.1, from coordinate 34,534 downwards.
GCACTCCTTTGCAAAATAGTTCTAAAACATTCTCAAGCAATAACAGAATTCAGTGGTCGAAGATCTTTGTGAAACCTGCAGGCCACCTCTCTGACTTAAACAGCCACAAGGCCCACCAGCACATGAGAAGTTCTCAGAAACTCAGTAGAGAGGACACCTGTTTAATTGAGTGGATCTAAGTTTGTTTGATCACATACTCCTTTTCTGGGTAAAATCTGTGGACACCCCTACAGCTAATGCTCCAAGGAACTTATTTTGGGATATGGTCATGAGGTACACAGAAATTTACAGAAACAAGGCAAAACAAAACAAAACAAAATAGCAGTTATTAATAGAAATAGGCAAAGGGGTAATAGAAATTGCCAGGGCCTTCAGTGGTCTTGTAGTTAGCACTTCATTTGGGAAACATAAATTATGAGGTCCTGGAACTTCCTAAGAAATTTCTTCTTGACCCTAATCTGTTCTCTACTGTGTGACTTGAACAAGATTTGATAAAGCAGGTGGAATGATGGTTTTATTTGTAGGTGTAAAGAGAAAAAAAGATGGTTGTACAACAACATGAATATACTTAATGGAACTATACCATTAAAAATTTTATGCTATGTATATTTTACCACAATTTTTTTATAATGAGAAAAAAGATACATGAAGAAAAGTGGTCTTCTTAGCAGTCTCTCCAAAGTATTCTCGTGATGGCACAGCCTCCCTGTGTAAGTGAAGAAGTAGCATTCCAAACTGCAGTAATAAATGACTTGATTTATCAGAACAGCAAACCTAGTGTTTTTGTTTTAAAGAATATTATAGAACATACATGGTTTTGTAAATTACCTTTGTCTTCACTGGTTTTATGCAATGAAGCCTAACTCTTTGCCTTGTTTTTATTTCCTTAAAACAATTATTTCATTTTTTAATGAATAATAACAATAAATAACTTATCTTTGGCTTGTCAGCACTTTAACAAAGAGATTCCCTTTCATAGGGAAGTCATTTTCCATTTTATCATAGCTACAGTCATGCTGATTTAAAATACGCTTATTCCTAGTTGTTTTCATTTGCTCTTACAGAGAAAATTTTGTAGGTAGAAATTTTGTTAAGTTGCAGATTTTTTCTTATTTGCTACAATCTCATCTTAAGGTGGGTTCCAAATAAGATTGCATTTTAAAATACTTGATTATAATCAGGCCGTTAAATAATTATAGGGTTTCTAAACTTACTAGAATCTAATATATGTGGTTGGCATGTTTAAAACCTTCTTAAGTGACTTCTGACATCTGATTTCAGAAATGTAAGAAGAAAGTTATAGTATATTAGTAATATGACAGAAAAGCTATGTAGGTCTCCAAAATGAAACTTCAAAATATTTAATCATTGAAATATTTTTGAATTAAAGTGTAATTTACCTTGGTGTAATAGCAATATTACAAACAATCACTGTACAACTTGAGTGTAAAAGATATAAATTAATATAAATTAGTTACATATGACTGAAAAACTAATGTCAGTTTTATATGACTTTGAAAAATGTTTGTTTATGAATTTAATCAAAATTAGCAGCTAATAGAATAGTCACATAATTTAAGAAGAATTTCCTTTGTTTTCTTAGAGATACTGCTACAGCACATTAATTTCAACTTTGAATCCAAATTTAGATTTTTGATCAAATTCCAACATCCTTCACAAAAGAATTTTTCTTCTGTGGTGAATAAATTCCATGTGATATGACTTCATTGTTGGATGCTGGTATGTCTTAACTATAATTGGAGTAAACATGTTTTTCTCTGTTTCAGCAATAGCAATATAGAGCAAGAGTTTGGAGACTTGGGTTAGAGGGCCAGTTATGGTTAGGATGCCTGTAGCCTATAACTCAAATTCTCATTCCCTTAAACAACTGTTATGAAGCTTAAGTGAAAAAAAAATATGATTCTACTTAGTAGGTAGTTTAACATTTAATGTTCTTGGAAAATAAATGCTCTCAGCATAATCATTGTTATTTGCCATTATTATTCATTCGTTCTTTCAGAAACTATTTATTGACCATATAGCTTGTTGTAGCTGTTTGGGATACAGCAGCAATCAAGAATGACAAAGTTTTCTGCTTTCACTGAACTTGTAATTATAATGGGAAAATAACAAATAAATATAATTATCGAGTAAACAACATATGTTAAAAGTGGTAAGTGCTGCAGAAAAAAATGATGGAGATTAAGTGAAAATGAATGAACGTGTCAGGTGGCAGCTGGTTGCAAAATTAAATAGAGTGCTTTTCATAGGATGCATTGAGAAGATGAGATTTGAGTGAAGACTTGAAGGAGGGAATAAGGTGGGAAGAACTTTCAAGGAGAGACAATAGGAAAAGAGAACTGTAAGGAACAAGCTGATGTGGGCTTTTGAGTAAAGCAGGCAGGCCAGTGTGACTGGACTGAAGAGACTGAGGGACAAAGAAGATGGAGATAAGGTCAGAGAAAGGTTGAGAGTAGGTCTGGAGTCAGACCTTGGAGTTCCTTCATAGTGAAAATTTGGGCAATTACTCTGAGTAAATTTTGAGACACTGTAGAATTTTGAAAAAAGAAACGTCTCTTGGCTGCTTAGCTAATTATCTTTGCTATAACAATAAATACTATCTCTGGCCCAATGTCTTGCCATTCAGTCAATTAATATTTATTGAGCACATTTTCAGACACTGTGAGTTGAAGAATTGACAATTGTTTGATAAGATATATACTATTAACTTAATTACTTAAGATACAAAAATAATGACAAAAATATCCAAAGGAAAATTCTCAATTATTTTTTCTGAATGATCCAAGTAAGTCACTGTATAAACTAAAAGGGACTTCACATATAATTTGTGCCATTTTCTTTGATTACATCCCACTCCTGTGTATTAAAGTTATTATTTTTTCCATCTGTATTAATCTTAAAAATAAAGTTCGATGTCAGCAAGTTTATTGCTATCAAGTTTAACAGATTTTTTAAGAACAATTTTAACTCTCAAAACAAAAAGAGTAATAAACTATTCATTTCATGCTAAGCTTGCTGTAGTGTTGAGCTTCTAATTAGGCTATAATTTCTAGTAAATATTTTTAAATGTAAATTCAACTAGGCTATAATATTTTTTTGTGTTTCATCTCATCTCAGAAGTATGATAGAGCTGAAAGAATATGGGGTCTTGACTAAGTTTCTTAATTTCTCTGAGCCATTTTTCATTAAAAAATTATTTTAGGTTGGGGGTACATGTGAAGTTTTGTTACATAGATAAGCAAGTGTCACAGGGGTTTGTTGTACATATTATTTCATTACCCAGGTATTAAGCTCAGTACCCAATAGTTATCTTTTCTGTTCCTCTCCCTCCTCTCACTCTCCTGCCTCAAGTAGACCCTGGTATCTGTTATTTCCTTCTTTGTGTTCATAAGTTCTCATCATTTAGCTCTCACTTATAAAGATAATATGTGGTATTTGGTTTTCTGTTCCTGCCTTAGTTTGCAAAGTACAATAGCCTCTAGCTCCATCCATGTTCCCGCAAAAGACATAATCTCCAAGAAACAAAATTAATACTAATTTTACAAGCATTAATTCAGATAAAGTTTGTAAATGCTTTAGCCATACGCTGTAATATATTAGATTGCTAATAAATTTTTATTGAATAAGTTGAAGCTCAATTATTTATTTTAGCTAAATGAAAGAGTTTTTCTTTAACCTGGTATAAGTGAACCCTCTGTCTCTGCTTCATCCTTCAGCATGTCTTCCATTAGATCCTGCCCTTTTAATTTAAACATTTTCAGAACCCATTGTCTGAATTATCTCATAAATATTTTAGTTAACTGGCCTTCACCCCGAGTCATCCTTTAAAACTGCATGCTTCTGTTCCTTTATGGTTTAATGTGTTTACCTATATTGAGCATGGCAAAATGGATTAACATTATGAGCCGATTTTGATAGTTTATATCAAGAATTAAGGAATCTTATGTTCTACCTGGCTTCAGAGAAATGGAGAGCTTTGACTAAATTGCGGTATCTCCTATGGAAGGCAAGTTGAGGCTCTTACTCCTAATATTTGGTGACCTTCACCTTTTAAATCAAGTTTAAACTATTCAGCCTATATTTGAAGACTTTTAATATTTCCAATTTAATATGGAATTAAATATGTCCAATTTAATATTTCCATTGGACATTTAATTGTCCAAACTCACAGCCCTTTTTCCTCTAAGTAAATCCATTATCTTGTCTTTTGAACACATATTATATTCATATATGTCCCCTAATGATACCTGATATGGTTTGGCACTGTGTCCCTACCCAAATCTCATCTCAAATTGCACTGTAATCCCCATGTGTCAAAGGGGGGAGGTAATTGGATCATGGAGGAATTTTCCCCCATGCTGTTCTTGTGATAGTGAGTTATCATGAGATCTGATGGTTTTATAAGTGTTTGGAAGTTCCTTCATTTCTTCCTCTCCTGCTGCCTTGTGAAGAAGGTGCTTGTTTCCCTGTTGCTTTCCCTCATGATGTTAAGTTTCCTGAGGCCTCCCCAGCCATGTGGAACTGTGAGTCAATTAAAACTTTTTGCTTCATAAATTACCCAGTCTTGGGTATTTCTTTATAGCAGTGTGAGAATGGACTAATACAGAAAATTGGTACAAAGAGTCAGTTACTGATGCAAAGCTGATGCAAAGCTGACCTGAAAATGTGGAAGCGATTTTGGAATGGGGTAACAGGCAGAGGGTGGAACAATCTAGAAGACCTAGAAGAAGAGAGGACAATGTGGGAAAGTTTGGAACTTCCTAGAGACTTGTTGAATGGTTTTAACCCAAATGCTGATGATGATGTGAAAAATGAAGTCCAGGCTGAGGTGGTCTCAGGTGAAGATGAGGAACTTCTTGGGAACTGGCACAAAGGTCACTCTTGCTATGCTTTAGCAAAGAGCCTGGCAGCATTTTGCCCCTGCCTTAGAGATCTGTGGAACTTTGGAGTTGAGAGAGATAATCTGATATTGGAACTTATGTTTAAAAGGAAAGCAAAGGATAAAAGTTTAGAAAATTTGCAGCCTGGTGATGCATTAGGAAAGAAAAACCCAATTTCTGGGGAGAAATTCATGCCTGGTACAGAAATTTGCATAAGTAATGAGGATCCTAGTGGTATTCACCAAAACAATGGGGAAAATATATCCAGGGCATGTCAGAGATCTTGACAACAGACCTTTCCATCACAGGCCTAGAGGTCTAGGAGGAAAATATGTTTTCATGGGCTGGGCCCAGAGCCTTGCTATTTTGTCCAGTCTTGGGATTTGGTGCACTGCATCCAGGAATGGATAAAAGGGGCCAATGTACAGCTTAGGTCATTGCTTCCAAGGGTGCAAGCCCTAAGCCTTGGCAGCTTCCACATGATGTTGGGCCTGCAGGAACACAGAAGGGAAGAATTGAGGTTTCAGAACCACGGCCTACATATCTGAGGATGTATGGAAATGCCTGGATATACAGGCAGATGTCTGCTTGAGAGGCAGAGCCCTTATGGAGAACCTCTGCTAGAAGAGTGTGAAAAGGAAATGTGGAGTTTGGGCGCCCGCACTGAGCCTCCACTTGGGTTCTAATGGAGCTGTTAGCAGCAGGCCAACAACCTCTAGACCCCAGAATGCTAGATCCACTGACAGGTGGCACAATGCACCTGGAAAATCCACAGACATTCAATGCTATCCTGTGAAGCAGCTGCCAAAGTCTTGGGGAGCCCACCTCTTGCATCAGCATACCCCAAATTTGAGACATGGAATCAGTGGCATTCATTTCACAGCTTGAAGATTTAATGAAATGCTCTGTGGAATTTCAGACTTGCATGGGGCCTTTTCTTTTGCCCAATTTCTCCCATTTAGATGGATGTATTTATCCAATGCCTGTACCTCCATTGTGTCTTGGGAGGAGCTAACTTATTTTTTGTTTTACTGGCTCATAGGTGAAAGGGACTTGCCTTGTCTCAGGTGAGACTCTGGACTTAGACTTTTGAATTAATGTTGGAATGAGTTAAGTCTTTGGGGTACTGTTGGGAAGGCATGATTGGTTTTAAAATGTGAAAAGACATGAGATTTGGGAGGGACAAAGTGCAGAATGATACGATTTGGCTCTATGTTCCTATCCAGATCTCATCTCAAATTGTTAAGTCTCACATGTCAAGGAAAGGACCTGTAATTCCCCATGAGTTGAGAGAGGGAGATGATTGGATCATGGGGGAAATTTCCCCCTTGCTCTTCTCATGAGAGTGAGTGAGTTCTGATGAAATCTGATGGTTTTATAAGTGTTTGGAAGTTCCTCCTTCATTTCTCTTTCTCCTGCTGCATTGTGAAAAAGGTGCTTGCTTCTCCTTTGCATTCACATGTTGCAAGTTTCCTGAGGCTTCCTCCATCATGTGGTACTGTGAGTCAATTAAACCTCTTTCCTTTATAAATTGCCCAATCTTCAGTATTTCTTTATAGCAGTGTGAAAATGTACTAAAACAATAATGTATATCTTTTTTGGCCATTTTGAAATATTTCTCTTGTTTTTTCCATCAATTCAATCTCATTCTTGAAGATTCAACTCAAACATACTTCTCATAAGGCACCTCTTTTCACTGCTGTAGCTTGCATTTGTCTCTCCCTTCTCTGAACTATTATGGTAATTGTTGGTTGTTGCTCATTGGAGGACCTCATTACTTATCATTTATCATGCCAGCTAGCTGTGATGCACAGGGCAATGCACCACATTGTACTTCTTGAGCCCAGCCCAAATAAACTGGCAGAGATTAGGATATAGATATAAGTATTTGCAAATGGTGATCAATAAATAGCTGCTAACCATTTTCACTGTAATTAAATCAGAAAATCTGTATTCTAACAATATAGGAAAGGTGCCTTAAAAACATATCTGCAGACCATTCACTTGCAAAATAAATAAACACAGTAAAAGAATGTGAGAAGCAAAAAAAAAAAAAAAAAAAAAAAACAAAACAAAACTAACAACAGAGTTTTGAGAGCTGATTTCAGCCTTCCTTTAAAGCAAATATCTCAAAAAATTCAGCATAGAAAATAGGAACATTGAGTGACATGGTATGGATGGATGCATCTTTTGATTTAACTTGTCTGTTTTGCTTTATTCAATAATATATTTTTCCTCCTCCTTTACACATCATTGATTTTTAGTTTGATGGTTTTTAAAGTGTGTGATGGGGCTTTAGACGTGGATATAGGCAGACAAAAAGTTTCTTCGTCTTTTTGTCCCAGGCCTATATTTTACACAAGGTCAATAACAGGCTTCAGTGTTTTTACAATTACCAAGAGGATGGGATTTGTTATTGCGTGCAGATAAATGTGCTGATGCCTCCATTATTTACGGGATGAGATAAAAGTCACACAGCCTTCTGAGACAAAAGGCAGGTGTATGTTTTATATCAGTGTTTTTGATGAGTTCTCTCATAGACGTTGTACCTTCCATAGCCCAGTGACTACCTAATGTAAATTTCAGGTGGAGTAAAACTGTCAACATTTAGTATTTTTTATGACTTACATTTATGCAGCTAGGGAACAAACATCTCACTTTGGAAAACTGTGTGTAGCAGGTAGAGTGAAACTGGTTTTCTAATTTTATTTTTTTAAGTGTCTAGTGTTTATGTAGGGAAAAACAATACCCCAAAGCTTAGGGGTGATTTCTAAGTTTTAAGGTCCTTTATGTGAAAGAAAAAAAAAATGTTCCTAATGATCAAATGCTTCAGAAATATTTTGACATAGAAAATCTGGTTTCATAAATTTAGGAAATAGAAAACGTAATCCTTATTTTAAAGTAAATAGAGACCAGGTGCCGTGCCTCACAGCTGTAATCTCAGTACTTTGGGAGGCTGAGGTTGGAGGATTACTTAAGCCTGGTAGATGAGGCTGCAGTGAGCTATGATAGCACCACTGCACTCCAGGCTAAGCAACAGGGTAGAGCTCTTTCTCAAAAATAAATAAATAAATAAATAAAGCAAATGGAATATGTTGTCAGCTACTGACAAGGGTAATATTCTTGATTAATTCTCAGCAGAATCTTATTCCTACTTTTTGTTATTGTTGTTCTTGTGGAACATTAGGGTTTAGGTGTGGCCGTGGAGCAGAAAAAGGTAATCCAGTTACAAATAACAAAATATATCTAATTCACAGCTAATGTTGGCAAGGTTATGTGGGTCAAGGCACTGTCAGGAAATATTGATGATGGTATAAAATGTTGGAATTTTCTGGAAAGAAATTTCATAATATATTCCAAGAAGCTTTAAAAAATTTATGCTGTTTGAATAATTCAACATCTAGAAATGTGTCCTAAAGCAATAGCTTTTATTTAGTGGTAAAATTAAGAAGGATTATCTTTGAAATCGGGATGAAAATATGCCCATTAAAACAGCTTGGAGGTGTAGAGAGATTGGTTAATTGTTACAAAATACAGTTAGATCTAAGGAATAACCAAGGTGACTATAATTAACAACAATATGTTCTGTATTTCAAAATAGCTGGAAGACTTGAAATGTACCCAACACAAATAAATGATGTATGTTTGAGGTGATAGACTCCCTGAATACCCTGATTTAATCATTATGCATTGTATGTCTATCAAAATAGTACATTTGCCCCATAAAGGTGTACATTTTAATTCAAAATAAAACAGTGTAATCAACATGTTACTAAATGTCCTAGACAATGCAATAAGATATGAAACAGAAATGAAAAGTAGATATATTGGAAAGAAAGAAGCAAAATTTTAATTATAGCTGATAGGATTGTCTCCATAAAAATTCAAGAAATTCTACAGCTAACCTTTTATAGCTAATTAGATTTTCGCAATGTAGGTGAATGAAAGAGATCCAGACTAAAATTAAAAAAAAAAAAGGCAGAGTCTCTGCATAGCAGCAATTAGAAAATATAACTAAGAAATAACCAGAGACAACCATCAGAATTATACATTAGCATCTAATTACAGCAATGTTTAGATTTAAAATAATCAAGAGAATCCTAAACATAAAGCACTAGGAAAACAGTGAAATAAATTATGATGTATTCCTACAATGGAATATTGCTCCAGTCAGAAACCCTAAAGAAAACACATAACTGTCACAAATTAAAGCTATTTAAAGAGAATCTAAGTGTGTGAAAGTAAATCATAAGGAATGCAACGTCTGGGCTGGAGTGAGTAAGGAACAATTAACAGAATATGGATGAAAAGTGAGTCTCTTTGAGAGCAGCAGCCAATCAGAGTTAATCGAGTAAAAAGGAACAAGTTGAATCCAAATGCCTGACTTAACGCCTCCTCCATTGTCTGCTATTTTACCCTAGTTCCCCATTGTCCAAACACACCTGAAATCAGAGATCTAGGGAGCTGTTTTATTTCATAAACACAGATTAGCCTCAGAAAGAAAGCCATATGAAAAAGATGGAACACAGATTTAAAGGGTAAAATGGGAAATACTGTGCCGTTATTTAAAATTATATATTCATAAGTGATTTCGTGAATGGGAATATATTTACTCTGAATACAGTAAAAAAACAGTAAGATATGTAAAATAAATAATTATATACTCAATGTAATTCTCATTATTCTGTCTCAAGAAATCTTGAAGACTGGACAGAAACCCAGGCTATGAATCAAGGAAGAACCTCAAAATCACACTTCATAACCACTTCAGTAACCCTTGGAAACAGACACCACACTGGATATTGGCTAATAACACTAAAAATTTTGCTGGTTAGATCTTCAGAAACAGGGTAACTGTGCAACTACCAGAACAGAAATGGATCGGGTGTGATATCTGCTTCTTCAATTTGTAGTTTTATACTCAAAAACTGGCAAGTATATACTTAATCGGTAGTATGCAAGTCACATGCCTCTCTCCCAACTTTAAAAGAGGTTGAGAACTTAATTTCTGGTTTCTACCTCGGGAAGGATCAGACTCATAAGCTGGAAAATTAGCCAACATACACAGGATATTCAAAGCTTCTGGGCAGTCAAAAGATAGTCAAGTGGTAAAACAGACATGAGAAAAACCTTTTTTTTTTTTGGTCCTAGATTTAAAAAATGAAACTTTCTCAAAACATCATATGTGGATTTCCATAAAATTAAAGCAGTCTTGGGAGAGAGAACATCTCATATTCTTCCTAGTGAATTACTGCCACACTATAGCAATTAATGAAAATGAAAATACTGTGTATAAAATTTTTAAAGCAGCCTTTTAATGACAAATATGCTTTAGGTATATATACAACTATGGAAAATTTTCCCCATAACAATTCTATTTTACCTCAGGTATATTCTGTCAGAAGAAATTATTTCTTATTCCCAGTAATGGAACAAAAATTTCAAGCTAAAGAAACATATTTCTCATTCTACATGTACATCCACAGTAGCTTTTCCTCATGCCAAAGTGAGAAAATCTACACTTGGGATTGTACAATTTTTATAAAAGAAAATAATAAAACATTTAAAAGAAAACTGATTTTCTTTCCTATAATTAATGTCTATCATCTTAGCAAAATTTTCTAATTAATGGTGATGTTTCAAAATATCATTCTTCTCTATTTATGATAGTATTTGATCTGCCCTATATAGGCTTTATATTACATTTAAATTATATGTGTACATTGCTTTTTTCATATTAAGTCCTATCTATATAAATATTAGTAGCAAATATATTATTAACATTTATTCCAATTTATGGTGGAGTCTTTGGCTTATACAGGTGGATCAGGACCCTAGCTGTCCAGAGCTCCATACCTATTCTCCTCTATTTTCCAGTGTCTGGTCATACAGAGTTTGTCAGAGCCTAAGAAAAAACTTGGGTATCGAATGGCATTTCTCTTGCCAGTGAGAAGGTTTCTGAATGCTGATAAAGCGAAGTTTTCACCAGACCCTTTGAGTGAAATTGACATTGTTAAATTGAGTTTAGCCAAAAGCTGCCTGCTTACATGTTTTAAGTTTAGCCTAAAGGTTTTTCCACACATCATGAACTATAACCTAAATGGAGTTGTAAACAGACTGTAGCATACTCTTGTGCCAATCTCTGAGAAAACTTTGGCCAATCAAAGGTGGCCAACTGTTCAAACCATGTTCAAATAATGCAAACCCTGAGCGTAACCAATTCGGCTGCTTCTGTACCTCACTTCCATTTTCTGTATTTCACTTTCTTTTTTCTATCCATAAATCTTCTTCTACCATGTGGCTGCACTGGAGTCTCTGAGCCTATTCTGGCTCAGGGAGACTGCTTGATTCACTCTTTGCTCAGTTAAACTTTAGATTTAATTTGGCGAAAGTTTTTCTTTTAACAACCTATACTCTGGAAACAAGGGATAGAAGGTGCTTGTGCAGTGAGATCTGGATGTTCTTCAGTAATGACTTGTCACTCCCATGACAGTTGCACACTTAAAACATTTTCTTCTTTCATTCTGTCAGATTTCCTACTCAGCTCTTTTAGGGGGCTAGACTTAATCCCTTCTTCAGTAACTGCCTTGCCAAGCAGTATCCACTTTTATTTTCTTTGAGTAACAAAGTGCTTCCCGTTTTACTTGGATACATTGCTGTCCACTGAAGACTACATTTTCCAGCATCCCTTGCAGTTAGATGTGTCCATGTGAATATATTTGGGCCAATGGAATGTGAATAGGAGATACGTGTGCAACTCAAGCTTTTTCCTCCTTTTGCTCTTTCAAAATAAACCTTGATATTGCTCTAAATGGGAAACCAAAATCATCATTAATTCCAAAATTAATTTTTATTTATTTGAGGGCAAAGAGAGCCTAATCTTCAAATCATGTCAGAAATTCAGAGGAAATATTTGTAGCTCTTCTTCTGGTACATCAAAGAAAGGAAAATAAAATGCCAGACAGACTTCTGTATTCAATTTTGCAGTCCAGTAACTTTCTAATATCTACAAGTGCTTCTACATCTATGCTTTGGAAAACATATATTAAGCAATTTGTAAAGTGCAATAACCACTTTGGGAAGCTGAGGTGGGAGGATCACTTGAGCCTGGGAGTTGGAGACCCCCTTGGGTAACAAACCTCACCTCTACAAGATAATAATTAATAATAATAATAATTAGCCAGGCATGGTGGCAGGTGTCTGTAGTTCCAGCAACTTGGGAGATTGAGACTGCAGGGTCACTTGAACCCTGGAGTTTGAGGCTGCAGTGAGCTATGATCATGCCACTGCTCTCCAGTCTGGGTGGCAGAGCAAGACTTTGTTTCAAAACACAACAGAAGTAAAATACAATAACATGTGTCTGCTTTCATTCACTAAAATAATGTCTTTTCTTCCACAAAACACCTTTTTATTCTTATTTCCACAGCATATCAGAAAGATTTAATAAAATTCCAAAATATTAAAAATAAAGTGATTTAATGGTGCATTTGTTTTTTCTTATTTCCAGGACAGGAGCCTGAGAAACAGATTCACTGGGCAGCTTACCCAAACTGATAGGGCCAGCCAGTGGCAGTGCTAGAATTAAACCCAGCTTTCTTGCTTCTAATAACTATGCCTTCTGCTTATCCACATGTTTATTTTCTTGAAGAGTAGGCTTGTGATGTTTGACCTTCTGTGTAAATACAGCTGGGCTATTACAGCCACTGATACTTTTCTGGATTTTATCATAGCCAGTAAATAAATTAACACACTTAAAAGGCTCCAGTTTACACCAAGCCACTCAGCACTCTAGATTGACCTTTCTCTTTAAAACTATACTCTCTTTGATAAAAGCACAGCACTCATTCCTGAAGTCTCTTTTAATTAATATGGTCCTCGACATTCATAACCATACTTCTTTCTCTTGTGCCTTTTTTCATTGTCAGCAGAATATGTATTTGTTGGAAAATCTTATTTTACTTTATCTACACTACACACTGCATGTTTCTCATCCTTGTCACTTTCATTTGTGTATAAGAAAACTGAGTACAGTGTCTTTTGATCTACTTTTAAGAAACCTGTCAGTAATGGTACCACAAGCCACCCTGTGGGTTGTGTGTTTATGGATGCTTTTTGTTTTATAGTTTAAGACTACTGAATGATTGTTTGAATATTCAACGCACTGACTCTTACATTCAGAGAAATCTTATCTGTAGTAAGCAGACCTAGGATGCAGCTTGTTTGCCTTTGTACTCTCTAGCTTCAGCAACAGCACACATCATTTTGCCAATTTCATTCCGTTATTTTCATAGCAATCATTTTCTTTCTTTGTCCTAGACCATTAGCTTTGCAGTACTCATGAGCCTTGAGAGTGCCATTGCATCCTCTTAAGGTAACTTGTGGGACACGCAAATCTCTCTGCCTTGACATCTTCCACTCCTACAGGAAGGGTTTGATGCTGTACCTTTGCACTATCTTGTGGCATATATCTCTCCCCTCCTGACCTCGTGATCCACCCACCTTGGCCTCCCAAAGTGCTGGGATTACAGGAGCAAGCCCACAATGCTTGGCCTGTTTCTTACATTTCTTACAAGTTTCGGATACTGTGCCAGGTTCTGGAGCTAAAATGTTGCATGGTGAAACCGTTCCCTAGAGAAACTTAGAATGTAGTGGGAGAAACAGATGTCTAAACACCTAGTCACAATAAAATCAAATGAATGCTATCATAAAAGGAATTTGCAGATGATATATGAGAATGTAGGAGAATGCCTAGGAATCATAAAGGGAAGAGAAGGTGATGAGTAGATGGGAATTAGTCAGGTTAGGTGTGGGGTCAAGGGAAGTGAATTTAAGAAAGGCTTGAGAAAGGATTATCCATGCACAAGAATGACATGTGCAGAGAACTGGAGGCTAAAGAGATGAGCAGATTCTCAGCTCTATCAAAGAATTCAGTAGCCTACTTGGGACAAGAGTAGATATTGTTGGTACATAAAGAGATGTTTATACCTTATACTTAAATACTTTAGATTTTGTTTGCTTCTGAAGAACATGAGGAACCATCAAAAGACTTTGGAATGAGATGACTACATCATCAACATTGAGCTTTATGAAGAACACTCAGAAAAACACATAGGAGGAAGACCAACTAGAGCAAAGAGGCAGAGAGGTCAATGAAGGAAAGAGACAATGGTGACAAAAACTAACAGAGGTCGTAAACAGGCTATAGAAAGAGATTTAAAGGAGGTATAATCAACTGAACTTTGTTCACTCAGTACATATTGAACATTCACTATGTGTCAGGCAAAGCTGTGGGTATTTGAGATTCATCAGTGAAAAAAATGAATAAAATAGACCAAAAAAAGAGAAAAAAATCTCTCCCTTTTGGAGCTTATGTTCTTGTGGTTGTGTTTGTCTAACCCACTGATTTCATGAAAGAGGGCTGTGATGCAGAAATGAATTATCGTCACACAGTAGGTAATAAAAATGTAGACAATCTGGATCTTTGAGAGTTGGAGCTTCCTTCAGAGGACATTTGATAAAAGTTAACATTGTTCAAAGGGAACCAACAAATATACTTTGATTAGCTGACATATTTGCTAATCAAATAAACTTGATATAATGAATTTTGGGGGTGGGGAAGAAGCATTTGAGGTTGTACTTAACATTTTGCTTGTCATTGCAGTTTCTAGTGTCTTAGTTCCCTAAGATGTGACTCCTAGGGATGAGAATCTGTATTGTGAATTGAAAGAAGATACATAGTTTCTAGATACAACTAGATAATATCATGGCTGACTTTTCTAGCAGGTACACGAAGCACAGTGCTTAAGGTCCACAATACTGTTAAGGGCCTAAGAAAGTGTTTTACTTTTAATCAGAAAAAATGAATGAATTTTAGATCAAATAAAATAATACATAATATTAATATATTCATCTTTATGACAATGTAGTCATAAAATATAATTTTAAATGTTTTTTGGAAAAAGGAGCCCAAGAAGATAAAAGTCCCTGAGCCCATCAAAGTCATAACATGGCTCTCTATAAAAGGAAAAGAGGGAATTGTTTTAATATGTTAAAAAAAAAATCCTAGTTTTATTATTGCCTTGATGGTATTCCTTACTTTTCAGCCTTCTTAGGAGCCATCTGTTGGAGGTTTTAAATATATCCAGGTTATATTGTATTCATTATTGTTTAGTCATCGCAAACTGAACTTCTTGAGCTACCATGGATATTGTAAGATAATGCAGTAAACGATTATTCAAGTTCCATGATTTAATCAATGGATTTAGAATTACAAAAATGTTACCTATTCCAGTCTTCACACATCTCCTCATGTGACTTGATTGAATAAGACACTCAACACTAGGTCTTTTATTAAAAAAAAAAAAAAAGGTGCCCTATTTACTACATCCATTCGGAAATAAGGAGGTGACATAATGATTCATCTCTGTGAAGTTGTTATCCACTTTTATTCCTAGGCAAGATAATCTTTCTCTCTTGGGAAGGGTGAAAGGTCAAGTCCATCTTGAAGCATCTGACACTGTGACTTGACTTTGTTTTGAGTCTTCACAAGCTCTCAAGAATCTAAATGTCTTTTCCACATAGTATGCATGTTTTTCTCCATCTATAGCTGTGCCTTATAGTATTCCTCTTACTCCTATTAAGAGAAATAAGAGCCTGCTCCTCAATGGACCATCTGTCTCTTGCAAGGTGGGGCTCAGAAGCAGTATTTTGCCATTGGCTTACTTCCTCCTGAGATCCATTCAAGAGAAGCAGAGTAAGTCATTGTTAGTTCCACTACCTTATCTTATTGCATAAGAAACTAAGATATTGTTATCAGGTTCTAATAACCAAGATAAGATTGTTACTTTTATTTTTTTGTCATAGATTTTGCTAATCACAAATAGTCTAATACCTTTTTCCTTACTCCAACCGCTATTCCTCAATAATTGCAGATTGAATTATCCATAATTGCAAAGCAAATGTCAGAAATCTTTCTAAATGCTAGGGAGTATCGTAATGTTTGTTCCTAAAGGATTTCAATTTATAGAATATATTGCAAGCTACTGGGTCAACATGTAGGTGATTTTTAACTCTCAAAACTTGAGCTGAAAATTTGGTGACAAAACAAAAGCACTATGATCTGGCTATAGAAGATAGCTAGAATGGGGTGAGAAAACAAAAATAGAGTATAAAAGTAGTGGAGCTGGGTCACCACTTAGAGGCATGGTGCTTGGTAATGCATTTTTCTGTTCTTTGCCTAGTGAGCCTCTTCCTAATGAGACGTTGTGGTAACCAGGGTCCCACATCTAGCAAAGGTTAAACTGTTTATCTTCATTATCTCAAGTCCTGGGGAACTTAATGGCCCTCAAGGCACAGGCTGAATGGTTTCTGTCCTATATAATAGAGTGTGCTATATTTCCAACCAAGATAAAAACCTCAGGATATTTTTTTAAGTATTTCTGTGAATGTACATTTTATTTTCAGAGGATTGATTAAGCTTGGGGCTATCGTTCTCTGAAAATATAACATCATTTCTGATAAGCACTCAGTTTATCCAATCCCATCCAAAATGGAAGAATTTATTTTATTTTAAATTGAACAGAGAATTATACAATCATGATACAGAAACTGAAAACAATTTCATTATTTTTATCTTAGTAATAATCATGAGCTATTTCTCTTTTGAATGATGAAAATTATGAGATTGAGGTATGATCAATCCTGAATACAATTTGAAGGGTTGTTGTATTTTTTTTTTATAGTGATAGTGAGTTCATGAAATTCTACTCCTCAGTATTTGCCTGTTTCTTTCTGTGCACAGTTGTTACATATGTTAGATTGCTGGCTTTGATGAAGTTACAATCTTATTGACGGGTAAAGTAAATGAAATTCAGCCTGGAACCCCTTCATAGCAGGTCTCAAGGAGAGACATTTGCCACATGCTAAAATCCAGATAACAACTCCATTATTCCTAAACGTCTTTACAGCTGGGCAAAGGAGATTAAGTTGACTGGTCTTGCCAGTAAGTGTATGGGGATTGAGATGATTGTTATGTTCCAGGACTTCAGGCCAAATAAAATTAATCCAAGTTGTTGCTAATAAATGTTGTATGAAAATCTTCAAACAGTGGAGATATCTGCTTTTATATCTACTCATCCATCCATCCGTCTATCTATCCACTCCATCCATTAATGGAGCATATATGTATTGAGTCTTCACTGTGGTGCCTACTACACCGTTCTAATTATTAAGAATATAACAGGACATAAGCATAGTGCTCTTGACTTCCTGAAGTTTACAGATGAGGGAGATGGGAGGTGACAGGGACCAATTAATAAATAAGCAGTTATGATACATTTTGAAATGCAGAGAGATAAGAGTAGGCAAAGGTCCTATGAGAGCCCCTGAAGGGGCAGGAAACTCAGATCTAGAGGGCAATCAGGCAAGTTCCTGAAGGAAGTGGTATCTAAGCTGAAATCTGAAGCAGAGGGCAGATAAATAATTTCAGAGGAAGTAGAAAACACAAAGAACAGGACACTTGTATATATAATACTTTTGAAGGACCTGAAAGAATTTAGGAGAAATTGGATTATGGTGTGCAAGCTCCGGGATCATGAAAAGGCAGATGTGATAAGGTGCACCAGGGTGCAGTCTGTGGAAGTGTCTTGCTAAATAAGGAGTGGTGGTGATTACAATGGGTACTCTGATTTAGTTTTTGGAATCACAGTATTTTAAATAAGTTTTTAAAAGTACATTCTCATTGTCTAATTATCAATGTATTTAGTTTGTATAATCTTTCTTTATAAAAAGAATCTCAGGTGGTTTCTAAAAATACATAAAATATAATGCAACTGCATGAATTTAAAGTGCAGTGCAAGGAGATGCACAAAGGAATGCCACAATCAGGATTACAATGAATCCTCCTGCAAAGGCAGATTATACTGACCTAAAGGCTTCGTCTGAATAACACTAACTTTTGGAGGAAGATTGTTTTGAATTCTTACAATGTTACAGGCAGGGTTCTAGCTGCTTTCCACCTATATCTCATTTAATCCTCAAAGACCCTGCCGCTCCAAGTGTAGTCCACAGACCGACAACATCAATGTCAGCTGCGATTTGTGAGAAATGCGGAAACTCTAGCCTCATCCTAGATCTGTTGAATCAGAATTTACATTTTTATAAGGTCCCAGGTGATTCCGGCGCACATAAAAGTTCGTCAAGAACTGGACTAAGAGCATTTACTGTTACTGTGTTTTTCAAATTACAGGTGAAGAAACCAGGGTTCTAAGAGAATAAGTAATTTGCCAAAAGCTAAATACTTAGTGAGTGCAGGGGAGGATTTTGAGTTTACGCTTTCTGACTGCAGGCACATTTTTTGAGATGGTGGGGGCAGCGAGGCAATCTCACCGTGTTGCGCACGCTAGAGTGCAGTAGCATGATCCTGGGTAACTGAAGCCTCAACCTCTTAGACTTAGGTGATCCTCCCACCGCAGCATCTGAAGTAGCTGGAACCACAGGCACATGCCACCACACCCTGTTGATTTTGTTTATTTTTTGTAGAGAGATTTTACCATGTTGCCCGCGCTGGTCTCAAACTCCTGGGTTCAAGTGATCCTTCTGCTTCAGTCTCCCAAAGTGCAGGCATCACCATTATGAGGCCTTTTGCCAGCCTGCAGGTACTTCTTGGTTTCTAAGTGGCATAGCCTCCCCTGTGTTTGTTTATAAGCTCTACAGGGAACTTGCCCAACCTGTGGCCCACGGCTTTGAATGTGGGCCAACATAAATTTGTAAACATTCTTAAAACATTATGAGATTTGGGGCAATTTTTAAAAACTTATCAGCTATCACTAGTGTTAGTGTATTTTATGTGTAACCCAAGACAATTCTTTTTCCACTGTGGCCCAGGGAAGCCAAAAGAATAGACATCTCTGCTTTGCAGTGACCAGCCAAAAAGGAAATATGGCTTTTATGCAAAACACATTGTCCAAATGATTTCTTTTTTAAGAGGCCAGTTGCTCAAAAGAACAGCAGGGCAACTGCCATCAGCATTATCAGGAAGGAACTCTTCTCCAGGGATTTAAATAAACAAGACTTTACATGATGCAATGAATATAACTCAAACAAAATCTTTCCACAGATGCAAGCTGATCAATCAAACCAGTATGCTTTAATGGAAAAGGATCTGGTTGGCGATGATTAGCAAAAACATTTAGCTGTCTCAGAAAGGGTGAAGCAAAAGTTGATTGGACAGCAGCAATGACATAGGAGCTGTATCAGTTAGGAAGTCAAGCCAATGGCATCGAGTCCTCTTCTGCCTCTTCTTTGTTGAGTCCAACTGGATGGCTCCTCCCAATATAAAAAATTAAAAATGTCTTATAAGCATTCACAAACTCAAATGTTTACAGGGATGTAATGGACTGAATTGTGACTCACCCAAATTCATTATGTTAAAACTTTAGCCCCAATATGACCATATTTGGAGATGGGGCCATTAAGGAAGTAATTAAGATGAAATGGGGTCAGAAGCCTGTGACCCTAATCCAGTAGGACTGGTGTCCTTATAAGAAGAAGAGACACCAGGAAGGCATGTGCACAGAGAAAAGACCATGCAAGGACACAGCATCAAGGCAGCAAACCAAGGAGAGGCCTCAGGAGAAACCAACCTGCTAACACCTAGATATTGGACTTACAGCCTCCAGGGCTATGAGAGAATACCAGTCTGGTATTGTGTTATGGCACCCCTGGTTGACTAATAACAGTGGGCTAAGCAAGTAATTTAAATAAAGGAAACTGCAGAGATTAAATGTGAATGAATGCATTTGAGGAGTAATGGAGACTACAGTTAGGTCATTGTTGACACAGAATTGCATGGACAGTATGCGTGCACACATGAGGGTAGGGCATAGTTTATGTAAAAACTATTTTTTCCAAAACAATATTTTGTTGGTTTATTTTTAAAGTCATAAAATATTTCATGGTCTAAGCAAACATGTCTGGGGGCTGGATCTACCTCTATGTGGTCACCAATTTGTAACCTCTTTGACAGGGCTTTTGACAATTCATTATAGTAGAAGCAATGGAAGACCATTTCGCCATGTAATCCTCTTGCCTTCATATCACATCATCCATGATGCAAGTATTATGATTTTTGCTCAGAAAACTCTTAGATACTTTACTCAAGAGAAAAGGTGCCTTAAAATATGCAAGATATAACTGTCAGGCCTTGACACCACATGTATATTGAAGAAAGCCTGAATAGCTATTGCTAAAAATTCATTTCATTGACTATTCCCTCTGCAAATGTGCCATGATGACAATCAATCAGGATAAAGCACATAGCTATTTGACTAATTCATCCATAAAGAAAACTGGTAATTAGAGTGTCAAAGTCAGTGAGGCCAAAATCAAATGCCCATAGCGTCTGTATTTGTAAGATATGAAGCTTTAATAGCGGTCTCTCCGAAATTTTAAAAACAGCCATATTTGCATTATCCTCTACTATCTACATGGACATCCTTCTCCATGATTTTCAAGGTCATATGAGTGGTTAAGTATGCACTGCCTTATGCGTTTATAAATTGTAGGGGCTTTCCAGAGAAAGTTCTAAATGACGTCTTTGTTGCTACTTGCAGTTCTAAAAACTCTAAATTAGAAATGTCAACTCCTTTGTTGGACAAGAATTTCATATTGGTGCTGGTCAGTGGGATTTCCCAACTTGAATCCCTTACTTGATTGCTTTTTATGAATCTATTATTTTTACTATATTTTTCTACTTGGTTATAGGACTTACTCCATGTCCTATCTCTGGTAATAGCCTTTAACTTTTGCCACAGACATGGTTCTCACTATTCTTTTCCTAGAATTTTGCAGTAAGGAGTTACAGACTTACAGCTTTCCAGCCTGATCTTACTCTAAATGCCATTGTTACTATGTCTTTCTAAGGCAAAGTTACATCACAGATTTTGGATTGAGGTCCAAATGATATAGTGGTATTCATGATCCTTCACAATCACCTCTGCTTACTATTCTCTTACTGGGCTCCTTTTCTGTTACCTTCTGTGATAATGAACCCATTACTCACAGAAATACAGGCTTTTCTACAACAATGCAGGTGCCCACACTGTCACTTCTTAATTTGGGAAATATCTTGGTAAATGCTTTACTTGGTGATATATGCAGAATTCCACACTTTATGGCTTTTTTTTAATGCTTTAAATATTCCTACTCTTCTGTTCTCTCTTCTCTTTTTAGTATTTCTGCATATGTTATCCATTTGAAATTGTTCCACAGTTTTAGATGTTCTGGGTTTATTTATTTTTACTTTATATATATTTTTTGAGACAGAGTCTCATTCTGTCATCCAGGTTGGAGTGCAGTGATACAATCTCAATTCATTGCAACCTTCACCTCACAGATTCAAGCCATTTTGCTTCAGCCTCCCGAGTAGCTGTGATTATAGGTGCATGCCACCATACCCATTTAATTTTTGTATTTTTAGTAGAAAGAGGATTTCACCATGTTGGCTATGCTGGTCTTGAACTCCTGACCTCAAGTGATCTGCCTGCCCTGGCCTCCCAAAGTGTTGGAAGTACAGATGTGAGCCACTGCTGCACCTGGCCTTTTTTTTTTTGTATTTTAATATTTCTCTTTGGGAAGTTTCTATTGACCTATCTTTAAAATAACTGAAATTTTTCTTTGGCTGTGTCAAATCCATTCATAAACCTATCAAAGGCATTTCCATATCCATATACAGGACTTTTTATTTCTAGCATTTTCTTTTGTTTCTTAGAGTTTCTATCCCTCTGCTGTCATTACCCACTACTATTTCCATTAGGATCCTTAAAATGTTAATCATATTTATTTTAAAAAGATGATTCCAACATCTGAGTCATATGTAAGTGTTGTTCTGATGGTAGCTTTGTCTCTTCAGATTGTGTTTGTCCTTGTCCTTTATCGTACCTTATAATACACTGTAGAAATCTACACATGCATCCGGTAACAGAAACTAAGATAAGTAAGGCTTCAGTGTGAACATTTATTTTAATCTCTCTAGGAGTAGGGTTTTGTTTAATATTTGCTGTAGCTGTAGGTGACAGAGCCTTTAAATTCAGCTAATGATATTTCCTGCCCCCCCGTTTTGATCTCCCATCTTGACTTTATGCTTCCCTAAGTATGGGAAGAGAGAGCTTTTTCAGTTGCGACCCACCATCATTGTGTTGAAGGCTGATGGTATGGTGTTAGGATGTAGTAGAGACATTGCATTATTATAATTCTCCAATTAAATTTTTTGTTTGTTTTTGTTTTTTTGTTTATGAAACAGTGTCATGGTCTGGGGAAATACTGGAGGTTCGTTGTCTCATGTCAAGGAAATCGATGATGCAGACATACAAAGAATACACTTCAGAACAGAAGTTTAGGCCGGGTGTGGTGGGTCATGCCTGTAATCTCAGCACTTTGGGAGGCCAAGGCCAGTGGATCATGAAGTCAGAAGTTCAAGACCAGCCTGGCCAAGATGGTAACGCCTGTCTCTACTGAGCAAGACTCCATCTCAAAACAAAAACAAAACAAACAAACAACCGAAGTTTAATCTACAGAAGAAAGAGGAAACCTTCCTTGTGCAGAGGAAGGGGACTGGACTGGGTTTCTGGGCTTGCAACCAGATGCAGCTGCTTTTATAGATGAGCTTGAGGAGGCTGTGTCTGATGTACATAGGGCACAGAGTATTGGTTGCAATAGATGTGCAACCAATTTACATAGCATGCAAAGAGGCTGGTCATCCCACCCTGATCTTTTATTACGTAAATGGGTTTTCTACCTGGCCAGTACCATGCTGTCTATGCACAAGTGGCAACAAAGAAAAGGGAAGAGGGAACCTCTATGTTGGATATACCTGACTTCCAGGTATCATTTTTCTATTGGCACAGCTGCTGGCATTCACCTGTGCAAGCTTCCAGCTTGCTTATCTATGCCTGCAGCTTGATTTTTCAGGCTGCTTTTTGTTAGAAAAGAAATTATTTGGGGGCTGCTTTTTATTAAAAGGAAAAGCTTGCTGAGGACTCTTTTACTCTATCTGCCTAAATAATTTCTTTTTAGTTCCCATATCAGAGATAGTCTCACTCTGTCACCCAGGCTGGAGTCCAGTGATGTGATGGAACTCCTGGGTCTCCCAAGAGGCTGGGATTACAGGCACTTCCACCACCATGTGCCACTTAAATCTGGGGCTGTGACCTTCATGATCTAGCTTTTATCCCCCTGCTTCTCCCTATTCTCTTCCCAGGCTGCAGCATCCTCAACATATTTCCTTGAAATCTTGATTTCTGTTGATTTGTTTTCCCTTCTTAGGAGCTTCAGTGGGAGGAATGTCTCTGCTGTGATAAACTCTTAGTAGAGTCTTTCTTCTGGAGTGTCAGCCTTTGTTAAGAAGACTGAGCTATTTCGCAATGATTACTCTTTCCTTCCACCTGCCAGAGCCATGAAAAGAATATTTTCAGATGTTTACTATGAGAACCTGTTGGGGTTCCTAAATATAAAGCCCTTTAAGGTGTGGGGGACCCCTACCCCTAATAATCCAGCTCCTAATAGTTTCTCAGTCTCACACTAATTCATACTCAGCTCTCGGCAATTCATTAAAATTACCAAATGAATGTTCCTACTAGTGTATGGCACCAGCTTCTTCTCTTCCAAATGAGCAGATGTCAGGTGTGTCTCTCTGGATACACCAATGAGTCCAAGAAAAATTATTGATTTTCAGTTGGTTCAACCATTTCTTGTCATAGGCCAAGTATGACCTCCAAGTTCAGACATGTCAAAGCTGAACCAGACTCCTAAATTTTTTTTAACATTTTTAGTTTCTTTTTTAATATTTAGAGATATGGCAGTATTCCAGTACATGTCAAGAGTGTCCTGGGTGGGAGGATGGCAACCACTGAAGCCAGTCTCTAGTTTTTTCAATTCCACTGAATTCGTTGAAGAATGAAATGACTTCCTCAGGCAATCACAGAAAATCTGTGCTCCTCAGGCATAAATGCTGGTTGAAGCTAAGAGGGACAGAGTTGAAAAATGAACCTAAAGGTACAGTGCTGCTTCTGTTAATACATAGAAATTTTACATTTGGCCAACATCTATGGGCTTTTGCATAACTGTGATATCTTCTCTGAGCTAATTATCTGTCTTGAGGGATTCAGAGTATGCCACCTCAAAATATGCTACTCTGGCATAAAATTGTTTTGAGCTAAAGGCAGTTGAGAAAAAAACAGACATAGGACATACTCTCTGTCCTTCCTTTATCTACCAGGAAAAGTAGAACTATTCTTAATCACCAGAAACAATGCTAGACTCCTATCAGCCCAGAGATGGCACGAGAAGAATCTATATAACTTTACTAAAAGAACCTTTACCTTCTATTAGTTTCACCCCTGTATACAGCCTTCCACAGGTTATAGCCCTTGGAAGGCTAAGTCTTTTTACAAATTTATTATTATTTTCTAAGATATTATATATGCATAAGTTCTTTTTTTTTCCCCCCGAGACAAGGTCTTGCTCTGTCTGTCACCCAGGCTAAAATACAGTGATGTGATCATAGTTTACTGCAGCCTCCAGCTCCTGGCCCAAGGGATCCTCTAGCCTCAGCCTCCCATGTAGCTAGGACTACAGGTGCGCATCACCACACCTGGCTAGTTTTGTACTTTTGGTAGAGATGGGGTCTTGCTATGCTGCCTAGTCTGATATGCTCAAGTTTAATCACCCCTTTGAGTCACTCATCACTGAGGTTTCTCCCAAGTGATGTGCTCTGCACATGTTAATGAACTCTTTGTTTTTCTCATATTAATCTTTCGTCAGTTTAGTTTACAATGAACACAAGATAGTGTCTTAGTCTATTCAAAGTGTTATAACAAATTACCATAGACTTAGTGGCTAAACACCAAATATTTATATCTCACAGTTCTGGAGGCTGGAAGTCTTAGATCAGAGTGCCAGCATAGTTATGTTCTGGTAAGAGCCCCCTTGCAGTTTGCAGAGTTGACTTCTCCTGATATCCTCATATAATGTAAAAAGAGTTAGCTAGCTGTCCAGCGTCCTCTTGCAAGGTCACCAGTCCCATTCATAAACGTTCTGCTCTCATGACCTAATTGCTTCCCAAAGGCCACACCTACAAATACCATTACATTGAGATTACAGTTTCAACATGAATTGTGGGGGAACAGAAACATTCAGTCCATTGCAGATGGGTAGAGGGAAAAGGTTTTTCCTCCCCTACACACTCCATTTGTTATCTGTTCTGAGTCTTGAGAATTTCCTACAAAACGGATATATTTAGATAGAGAGGAATTTTACTGAATTATGCCTGTAAAGCTTAGCAGTTAGAAGTTTATATATCTAAAATCCTAATAAGCCTATGTTGGATGATGCCTTGTAAATCCTCCTTTCTTTCATTATGAGGGAAGACGATGAGTCTTAAAGAGGCTGAGCCACATGTTCAAGAGTTTAATGAGTAGTAGGGTCAATAGAAGCCATGTCTGTCTAACTCCAAAGATAATAGCAGCCTGTGTAAGACAGAGACTAGTACATTTTGTGTTGTGTCCTCTCTATGCTGCTTCCCTCTAACCTCTCCTGCCAGAGCCTGTGTAAAGCCATGGATAGATGGAGCTTTTTCTACTGCTGGTGCAGCAAATCACCACAACTTTAGTGTCAAGTAATACATATTTTATGTTACAGTTCTGGAGGTCAGAGTCCAAAATAGATTACTAAGCTAAAGTGAAAGTATCTGTAGGGCTGCATTCCTTCTGGAGGTTCTAGGGAGAATCCATTCCGTGGCTTTTTCTAGCATTTAGAGGTCATCCACATTCATTGGCTCATGGCTCCGTTCCTCCATCTTCAAAACCCACAAGGTTTGGCTGAATAATTTTCAGAGTGCCATCTCTCCAGTTCTCTTGCTTTTGTCTCCTCCTGCACTTTTGAGGAGATGACATTAGGCCCACCTTGAAAGTGCAGGATAATCTTCCTATTTTA
The DNA here is from genome assembly GCA_963574635.1 of Cheracebus regulus. Taxonomy (NCBI): domain Eukaryota; kingdom Metazoa; phylum Chordata; class Mammalia; order Primates; family Pitheciidae; genus Cheracebus; species Cheracebus regulus. The sequence continues at coordinate 8,645 of CAUYQU010080687.1, read as the reverse complement.
ATGTCAGCTTGGTAGCACCTTTAACTGTCCTTTGTTATGCAATCTAACATATTCACCATTTCTGGGGATTAGGCTATGGACATCTTTGGGAGACCATTATTCTGCCTACAAGAGAGTGAGAGAGAGAGAGAGAGAGAGAGAGAGAGAGAGAGAGAGAGAGAGATTCCCCTCAGCATATGATGGCTGGGGAGTTGATATATTAATGTGTAAGTGGGGAGATAAAAACAGCTGGTAAATAAGACAGTATAGAACAATTAATTTATTAGGTCCAGGTATTGCCATTGGAATAGAGAGAAGGCACAGATCTAAGTGCACTGGATATATCCAAGAAAGTTATATCTGTCTGAATAATAAAGGCTGCATAGCTATTGGATGAGGCAGGAAGGGACCCCAGTGAAGTGAGGAACAGAGTTAGGAAAGCAGGCATCAGGAACACAGCAGAGGGATGGAGCCAACTCTAATGAGTTAGATCATGTTTATAAGAAGCAAAAAAATGTGGATAGGAAAGGTAAGATGCAATTCTTTTTAACCTTAAAGCTAGGCAGGGAATTTGTAGGGAAGGGTAATTTTTAAAAATCCAAGTAAATGGTACATGAATCCTCCTTGGCTTCAGAAAAAATGGGAAATGATTAATTGCAGCAATATCATATGAAATCACCATTTTATAGGTCAAAAGTTGTCAAATATTTGCAATTTCTTATGATTCGCCTTCAAGGAATTGTAGTGACTCAGTATTACTTAGAAATATGGAGGGGGGATTCAGTGATCAGAGAGTTCTTCTTTAAAATCACCACAAGAGGGTGGTAAAGAATTATGCTTTATATCTGCACACCTACAGAATATTGGTCTGTCTTTCCATACACAAAAATAACTATTTAAATGTATGTAAGATGGGGGTTTGGAGATGTTTTTCTTTCTAATTTGCTGTTGTTAATCATATTTAAAGTAGCATGATTTGGCATCCTTAAAGTATATGGGCTGCTAGCTGGACCTCTTTAATGCGGAGAATACCAATTATATACACAATCTCCGTCTTCCATATGTGTATAAATGTGCTTAAAATGCAACAGATTCATATATAAATTATGAGCACCTCATCACTGTCAAACTTCTAATGTATGATGATGAATTAAATAGAATTTTAAATGGAGAAATCTATATTTTAAATCCATTTCCCTATCTTGTTTATGAAATGAAATATTGAAATGAATGTAGGGGAGTGGTCCTGTGGTTCATGTTCAAATGTTAGTCAAGCTCAGGCTGTTTACCATTCTTAGTGACCTTGATCAAATTGCTCAACTCAGCTGGGAACTGAATTGTGTGTTTAGAGGATTAAGCAGTGCTGCCCGACATTTTAGAGTCAGACACACCTACTATAATTTGTTTTGGCATTAACGCTGGGCTCATTTTGAATTAAAATGGCAATCTCCACTCTGCAAGGGAAGGTCTCAGGGACTTGAAGGTATGTTTACTTCATCCGGTAACAAGGTTGTTGATTTCCCTTTCCTTTATTTTCCTTCATTGTAATTTAAAATTCCTAAACATTTTAATAGAGATGTATTTAATTTATCTATAGTCTTTGATTATTATGTGTGCACCTGTGTCTGTGAATGTATCTATATGTGTGCCTGTGTGCATGTGTGCATGGATGTACATGAGCGTCTGCATGCCTGCCTTGTAATATGTGAGTGAATACTTACCCAACATGTGTGCATCCCTGTGTTAGTTTTGTTGTGTGTTTTCCTGTTTGTATTACATAAGTGTGTGAGGGTTATGTGTATGAGAGTCCGTGCATATGTATCTACATGAAGTACATGTGCAAGTATGTGTACATACATTGGCATACATTGTGTGGTGTGCAGTTGTGTACATATATGTTTGTGTGTGAGTGTGAGATATACATTGTGGTGTGTTCATGTGTTATGTGTGTGCACAGGCATGTGCAAGAGTGTGCTGGTGTGTGTACATGTGTGTGTGTGTTCCTAATGTGCATGTGTGTGTTTCTGCATGTGTATATGTAAGATTTTGGTAGGCAAGTAGGGAGATCTCAAATTGTGTGTGTGCACATATGTGTATATATGTGCCTGTTCGTATATGTGCGTGTGGGTGTTTGCATAAAGATAAAGAGCTAGACACATTGTCTTTAGAACCTTGTCCACAGCTGAGCGCTTGTCTCTGAGCCAGGAGAAGGCAGTGTGCTCCTTGCACCCTCTTTTAGTTCAACAAGGGAAAGCTTAGAACTTGAACTCTAGTGCTGGGACTGCTCTCCTTTTGCCTTTCCCTCTTTTCTCATAATACTTCTGTTTATGTATTGTGTAGAAACCCATTTTAAACCCACCAACCTCTCCTTACTTTTCACTTACTCTGTGTCAAAGCTTTGTAGTAAAGATTAAGAGGACTTTAAGAGCATCGGTGATTTGTCAGGGTATGAGAACTATGATTCAAGTATTTATGTTCATCACTTCATACCTTTACTTTCTCTAGTATTGGACGGTTTGGGCTCTTGGGTAATTCCATACATAAATGACTTTGAGTTTCTTTGGAGAAGAAAAGTGTAAAATAGGCTTTGAAATAATCTTTAACTAGTATGACCATTTCATTAACTATAGCAGATTTTCTTTTAAGAATATATTTTCAGCTAATCTTTTTAAAGTTCATTTTATGCCTGCCTTTAATTTAAACAACTCAGTATTCTTTGGCAAAAATGCCAGAGTAGACTTTGCAAGTCCTGTTTTCTTAGAAACAGACGATCGCTCACTTTTGAGGTTTGTCTTAAGAATGTTTTCTCTGATCTTCTTAGAGTTTAGTGCATAATCAGTTTTTCTTCTTTTTCCTGGCTCAGCAAGTTTTCCAAGCTAGCTTTTTCTAGTTTTGGAGTCTTTGGAAAAGAGCAGTGACTTTCTAGTCGGGGAGGCCCAAGGTCAAATAGAGAGCCAACCACATATCAAGTTTAATATTGATATGGCCTTACAGCTATTAATATTTACTCATGATGTCTTCTGATCAAAATTTTAGTCCACAACATACAATTAGTAAACAAATTATATACTGCTTTTTAATCTATTTTTTTTTAGCAGGAGCTGCTTTGGTTCCTTTCTTTTTTATTGCTGTATTCCTTTTCACTGTTATACAGTAGGCTTGCCATCAATTTCTATTGTTAGTCATTGATTATTTTATGAATAAACATTTTGTAAAGCTGATAGTTACTTAATTTATAGTTGAAACATGTTGATGTAGTTGACTTGCTGCGTAAGAACCAGAACACCTCAATACCACATTATCCCAAAAGGGGACTTTCACATTTGGGATAATGTGATAGTGAGGTATTCTGGTTCTTATGCAGCAAATTGACTTGTAATCCCTTTTAAAAGAAAGGGACTAAAGCTGCTGGGTAAAGGTATAGAGACTATGTAAACATTTCTTGGAACATTTGATTTATCTATATAATGTCAAGTATTTGCTGGCATGAAAGACAAGATTTGGGGGGAGAAGATATGACCCAACCTATAGAAGCTTCTAAAAATGCTAAGATTTTCAAATTATTATTACTACAAGAAGCATAGACATTCAGGTCATTTCTAACTCATATTTAATAGACATATAAGCTATTTCTTTGAAAGAAATGCTGGAAGACTATGTTTATCAGTTGACAATGTCAAAACCAATGTCTAAAATATGAATTGATCAACAGGACTCCTCAATTGTCAGCTTGTTTTGTTCTTCTTGATCCATGGCTATTATCTCTGTTCTTCCAATTCTACCTCAGGATTTGTTAGTGCATATTCTCTCCCCTTTGAGGTTAAGCCATCCTTGATTTCATTGTCTTCTCCCTCCCCTCTTATACTCCATAGCTAATCTGACAGCATGATCTCTGTCTGACACCTGAATCTACATGCATTTTTCAAACTCAATTCAAGTTAGCTGATTTTGATCAGTTACTTTTACGCATAATAGTCTTAGGCACTGTAGATACACAATGACAATTCTCTTCCCCATACTTAATATAGTCATAAGCCTTTGGTTGTACACAGAAAAACTGGAAGAAGATCTTTAGGCTTCTAATTATTTCACCATAAGACAGCAGCTCAGTATAGTATTCAATGCCAAAATAAAAACATTTTTAATCCAAAAAATGTACCTGTTTCTTTCATGGCTCTTGGGATTGCTGGCTCTTAGTGTTTCATCTCCATGTTTACACAGATTAGCTGATCAAAACAGAAGTGATAGCAAACTAGTAAATGTCTGATTTTGTGTTCATCCAGTCATAGCTAATTCTATTGTAGTATTACTGAGTCCAGATGGGACTGCAGGCTTGTGTCATATCGAGTGCAGTTCTTCAAGAGCCAGGCAATCTTCTCCAACTCAAATTCCCTCTTCTACTTTAAGAACAGAAAAGCCAATGATAAATTATATAAGAAGATGTAACAATAAATTTGGATAGCATGCTTGATTGCAAAACATTCTGGGTGAGGTTTAGTGTTGCTGAGAAGGTACAGAGAAAGTTGTGGAGAGACTCATGGGCTGCTTATTACATACTTGGGCAGCTAAAAAATCTTGCCTAAGTTTTTCTTCCCTTTGTTCCAGATTTACTTCGGCCTTACGCACTTTATGTTATTTATCTTCGGCCAGTTCCATTTAATAAACAGCTATTGAGCAACCGTCAAATGGCAGACATGACCATATGTTCTAGACAGCAGCTAATATACTATCTGGTAAATAGTAGTGGTACACTATATATAGTTGAGATTAACAGCTGCGTGAAAAGTGAATGAACAAATGTATGGTTTTTCAAACAGGAAGATATCTCCCTATTTGCCTCTCACTGATTTCGGGATATATCTAACATTTCTGGCCCCATAGTTGGGCTTTCACTGACGGGTCATTTTTGCTGACTCTCTGGACACTCTCTGCTTGTGTAGCACTTTGGTGCCTGCCTGATGACCTCTTGCAATCTTCCTTCCATTTCCCTGCTCTCTTGGATACTTGCTAGCTCCTTTCCATGTAGATGGACTACTATGCCAGGATCTTCTTTGCCAAATAATTCTGTATCTTCAAAATTATTGACTTCAGATTTAGTGCACAACAAATAAAAGCCTGAGTCACTCATTTGTTGAATCATTGTTACTTTGTTTTTCAAGAAAAATAGTAAGCTTCTACCAAATGCTAGGCCATGCTGCATAAAGCGGAGCCCACATTTAACAGAAAGCAGTTCCTACTCTGAAATTGGACACAAGGACAGGGAATCTTGTAATTACCAAAAGACAGCCTGCTTGAGCCCTAAAAAAAACTGTATTATATGAAAACCCATCCCTAAAGTCTCCAAAGTGGCCACATATTAGAAAAGTATCCAATGCCTAATAATTTCATTGAATATTTGCCAAATAACATTTGTGGATGGACAAAAATAACTGTTCTATTTAGTCAATGCAAAATAAATAGCATCAAATAAAGAAGTGATAGTGACTGGAATGAGAAGAATTAGATCAAATTTTTAAAAATGGTATTTTAAGATGTAAATGAACTCAAACTAAGCTAGCAGCATTAATAAGAAAGAAATTCTAGAAGACTTGCTTAAATAGGGAGGTAATAATTATTTTAATTAATTCATCAGCTTTTGAAATGGTGCCTCTAAAGTGATAACACATGCTTTAAAAGAGTTTGCTTTCCTCAATAGGTTTTATAAAACTCTGTTGAGTAGGTAGTGCCTGTTAAAGGTCACTCCAGCCATTGCCCATGATCATAAACTCCAAATGAGTGCCTTCTAAATGAATAAAATTTTACTGTGATATAATTCTGCTCATTTCTGCCAGGCTTTGTAAATGCTTTGCAATATTTCAGGAACCCAATCCTGATAAGCTGCTAGGAAGTCAACTTCATTATGCAGTTATGGTCACCAATTTTTTTCCCAGGGAATGACATATAAAATCTCTCATCTGAGCAAAACGAGGCAGATTAATGTTGCATAAAACATATACAGTCTGGATTACAAAATCGCAAAAGCTCTCTCTTGGCTAGAGAAGCCTTCCCTCTTTAGATGCCTGTAATTGCAAGAGAAATTTCCCCAGAGCTTAATATTTCTTCCTGTTACCAACAGAAAATTCTACATAATAGAAATAAACCTTGATATAAGAAAATTTTAGTCAGCTTTGCTTGGTGGTCAGGAAACATAAGTGTAAATTATTATTTTAGTTAACCTTTTTGCCTATGCCAACTTTGTCTTCAAAACTAAAGAAATATTCTCCGCACAGGTGATATGGTTTGGCTGTGTCCTCACCCAAATCTCATCTTGAATTGTAGTTCCCATAATCCCATGTAATGGGAGGGACCTGGCTGGAGGTAACTGAATCGTGGGGGCAGTTGCCTCTACGCTGCTTTTCTCATGATAGTGAGTAAGTTCTCACAAGATCTGATGATTTTATAAGGGGCTTTTTGCCCTTTGCTTGGCACTCTTTCTCCTTCCTGCTTCCCTGTGAAAAAGGATGCATTTGTTTCCCCTTCTACCATGATTGTAAGTTTCCTGAGGCCTCTTCAGCTCCGTGGAACCATAAGTCAGTGAAACCTCTTTCCTTTACAAATTACCCAGTGTTGGGCAGTTCTTTATAGCAGCATGAGAATGGACTAATACACAAGGTTCTCAAAGTAAACTGTTATGAGAGTCATTGAGCTTGGGAAATTATACCAAAACCAGTTTCAGCAAATAGTTATTTTAAAGTAAAGTGTTGGCAAGGGTTAGCAGCTGTGCAGCATCAGTGTCCACATTGAAAGCTGCTGCAATGTGAAACCAATTTGTTTTTCACTTACCTCCTCATCTCCCATCTCTTTCTCTTCTGCAATGCATCTACTAATCCTCTTTAAATATCATTTTTATTCTGTCACTCTCCCACTAAAAATCTTGCAACTGCTGATTTGTTTACTTCCATTTGTGTACTTAACATATCTTTTGAAGGAGAGGATTGGTCTGGATGATCAACCCTTAAGGGGTGAAAAGGGTAAGTATAGATAATAAAGGGTTGCTTCCTATTTGGAATCCACACATACAGACAAGCTACTGCAAGATTAGCTTTTAGAGACCCCAGTAGCATTAAGAATAACTGGGGGCTGTAGAGGACAATGCAAGTAATATGGTCTCCTCTCCTGGCAACATCTCTGGGGAGGTACTAACAAGCATGTTAAGTGTTTCCTACAGGCAAGAAGCTGTAGGGGGGTGAAGACGCTGCAAGTCTTCAAAAATTCACAAATTGGATTATCAATTCTTAAGGAGCTGGCCATTGTAGCAAACCATGCCTTGAGGCATGGAGTTTAAATGTCACTCAAAGCAGGAGTGAAGAGAAGCATTCTTCTAGCATTTATTTTGAGAGGCAGTATTGCATAGGGTCAAGAGCACGAACGGCATTAGCACAATGCCTGAGTTTGAATTTCAGTTCCAATGTGAACTAATTCTATGGACTTGGGCAAGTTATTTAAGCTCTCTACTTCTTAGTTTCCTCATCTATATAATGCTGATAATAAAGTTAGCTTTGTTCTAGTGAAGAGATATAAAATACTTAGAACACAGACCAGCATATAGCAAGCACTATGCAATTATTTGCTATTATTGGAAAATATTTATTTGATGCATATTATATAAGAACTGTGTTGAAAATTAGGGATAAAATGGGGAGGGATTCAAATTTGCTTTTCTAATCGGGGAGACTCCTAATCAGGGAACTTAAAATATAAGGTGGTAAATACTAAGATAGAGGGGGACATAATATGCTACAGAAGCTCAGGGGAGGAATACTGAAAGCAAACGGAAGATTTCTCGGAAGAAGTCTGAGATTTCTCGGAAGAAGTCTGAGATTTCTTGCAGGTCTGAGACTTGCCATAATGCTCAAGAAGCCCTTGACCAACCTTCTCCCCATTCTCCCCTGCCAGAGTGTCTGGTAAAGCACTGTTCTACTCTGCTTCTATGATACCAACTTTTTTTTTTGATTCCACGTGAGTGTGATCATTATTTGTCCTGTGTCTGGCTTATTTTACTTAACATGATGTGATCCAAGCTTATTCACATTGTCACAAATGATAAGATTTTATTGTACCCCATAAATATGTACAGTGGGTCGATTAAAACAATTTTCTTATTATCCTTTAAGTTGTTGGGTACCTGTGTCGAACATGTAGGTTTATTACATAGGTATACACATGTCATGGTGGTTTGCTACATTGATCACACCATCATCTACGTTAGGAATTTCTCCTAATGCTATCCCTCCCCAATCCCCTACCACCTACTATTCCTCCCCTAGTCCCCCTCCTCCTGACAGGCCCCAATATGTGATGTTCCTCTCCCTGTGTCCATGTGTTCTCATTGTTCAACACCCACTTATGAGTGAAACCATGCAGTGTTTGGTTGTCTGTTCTTGTGTCAGTTTGCTGAGAATGATGGTTTCCAGCTTTATCCATGTCACTGCAAAGACATGAACTCATCCTTCTTTATCACTGCATAGTATTCTATGGTGTATATGTGCCACCTTTTCTTTGTCCAGTCTTTCATTGATGGGCATTTGAGTTGGTTCCGAGTCTTTGCTATTGTAAACAGTGCTGCAATAAACATATGTGTACATGTGTATTTATAACAATGATTTATAGTCCTTTGGATATATACA
>CAUYQU010080682.1:0-37752 GCA_963574635.1 Cheracebus regulus | reverse complement strand
ACAGGGGAGCAGGTGGGATACAGGGGAGGAGGGGGGATACAAGGGAGCAGGTGGGATACAGGGGAGCGGGGCGGGATACAGGGGAGCAGGTGGGATACAGGGGAGTAGGTGGGATACAAGGGAGCGGGCTGGGATACAGGGGAGCGGGGTGGGATACAGGGGAGCAGGTGGGATACAGGGGAGCATGTGGGATACAGGGGAGCGGGGTGGGATACAGGGGAGCGGGGTGGGATACAGGGGAGCAGGTGCGATACAGGGGAGCCGGGCGGGATACAGGGGAGCGGGGCGGGATACAGGGGAGCGGGGCGGGATACAGGGAAGCAGGTGGGATACAGGGAAGCAGGTGGGATACAGGGCAGCAGGTGGGATACAGGGGAGCAGGTGGGATATAGGGGAGCAGGGCGGGATACAGGGGAGCGGGGTGGGATACAGGGGAGCGGGGTGGGATATAAGGGAGCGGGGTGGGATACAAGGGAGCAGGGTAGGATATAGGGAAGCCGTGGTTAAAGCATTTAGGGTGATAGTTGGAGTGGAAATGAAGAGAAATGGGCAGATTAGAGAAATATTTAGGAGATGGAATTGAAGTTAATGGCTGTCCTGGTTTCCAAAAAAATGGGTGGCAGCTTGTCTGTATAAGGTTTTGAATGTGTCTATAAACCTGAATGTCAATAAAGCAGCATCTTGAATTGTTTGTCCTTATTCTCTGTGATATGTACAAGCATATTAGTAAATAAATAAGTCCAATCTGAAGAAGATCTAGTAGCCTGCCTCTGGCTGGTGGGCCTTCTGGGAAGGAAAATGGGAAAATACTATTGGGAAGACCCAGTGTAACTGAGGGAGGAGAGAGGTAATAAAAGGAGTGTGTGTGCGTGCACACTCTTGTATGGAATCATAGAACCCTGACCCACCTCTTTTACACCCTTTCTTCTAGACCTGCTTTCTTTCCGCATATACCTTTCAGCCTATACATGTTAAAATCAGTGGTTCTTTATTTTTGTATTTGTTTGTTTTTTAAAATTTTTGTTTATCCTTGCCAGCAGGAAGTCAAAAATCAGTGGTTCGTAATGTTCCTTGGCCCCTATCCTGAGAAGAATGCACAACCAATAAGCACAGAACATTTTACATCATATATCAGGGGCCTTGGGACCACAGATTGAGAATCTTGGGAGAGCAGAGTTTATAAAAAAGCAGTTCATAGACAAAAATACATTTAGTCAATAAATGTGTGAAATGCTGGTCAAGTGCATTAACAACAACAAAAAAGCCAACAGAACCAATCATGAGATAACATTTTTCATCTCTCAGATTGGCAGAGTTTCAAAGGCTTGATAATACCCACCTTTGGCCATTGTGGGTGGATTGTGCAGTCTTGTGTAACCCTGGGCGAACATAAAATGGAAGAACTTTTTAGAGAGCAATTAGGCAGTAGCTTTCAAAATTTTAAATGCATAGGTTCTTTAACCTACTAATTCAAAGTCTAAGAGACTATCCTTTAGGAACACAAACATACATATGAAATAGTCAAGGATGTTCATTGCAGCAACAACTGGAAAATTAGGAACTGATTGACCACCAACAAAGAAATGGTTCAATTAATTTTTAAATATACCCATCTCATACAGTAGAATGCTGTGTAGTCAAAAATGATGAGATCTATCTGTACTGATAATTAAGTGAAAAAGGCAAGTTGCAGACCAACATATGTGGCACAATGCATTTTTTTTTTCTTTTTTTGAGAGGGAGTTTTGGTCTTGTTGCCCAGGCTGGAGTGCGGTGGTGCGATCTCAGCTCACCACAACCTCCTCCACCTCCCAGGTTCAAGCAATTCTGCCTCAGTTTCCCGAGTAGCTGGGGTTACAAGCATATGCCACCATGCCTGGCTAATTTTTGTATTTTTGGTAGAGATGGGATTTCTCTACGTTGGTCAGGCTGGTCTCGAACTCCTGACCTAAGGTGATCCACCGACCTCGGCCTCCCAAAGTGCTGGGATTACAGGTGTGAGCCACCGTGCCTGGCTGACACAATTCATTTTCTATTAGAGAACTCACAAAACATTATTTGTGTTGGACATAAATGCTTTTGCAAATATTTCTATATGCTTAGATAAGATATACATAGATTTCCCTGAAACTCATAATAGGGATTAACTCTGGGGAGTAGGATTTGGTTGAGGGGATTGAAATATTTTCCTTTTAATTTTATGTACTTCTATACAGTTTGAACTGATTTTAACAGACTTTACTGCATAACCTTTTTTCTTAAAAAATAAAGATAACATAGGAATTTCTGACCTTGAGATTCTTTTCTGAAATAACACTCTGTTTTAAAATTTGAGCTGGGGGAAGAGGCAAACTGTGAGATGTGCCTCAGCCTCCTCTCCTGATTAAAATAGTTCATTGACATCCCAGTGTCTTGGGGATCAAGTCCAAACTCCTGAATGTGGCACTGCAGGTTTTCTTGATCTGGCGATGTGTCTACCTCTCCAGTATCTTCTGCAACTCTCCAACCCATAGACTCGTCTCACTGGAACTCACTAGGATGTGGGTTTCCCCAGGTGCTCTGTCACCCAGGCTGGAGTGCAGTAGCACAATATCGGCTCACTGCCACTTCCTCCTCCTGGGTTCAAGTGATTCTCGTGCCTCAGGCTCCTGAGTAGCTGGGACTACAGGTGTGTGCTACTAGACCCAGCTAATTTTTTAGTAGAGATGGAGTTTTACCATCTTGGCCAGGCTAGTCTCAATCTCCTAGCCTTAAGTGATCCACCCACCTCAGCCTCCCAAAGTGCTGGGATTACAGGCGTGAGCCAACGTGCCCCTCCAGGATTCTCCCTGACTTCTGACATGCTTTAGCTTTACACAGGATGCTCATGGCTTGTAGTAGCATCCTCAGCTACCAAGGTTTAGTGTAAGTGTCACCTTATCCAGAAGATCTGGCCCACTCGCCTTCTCTACCCGTCTGGGTACAGAGCTGCTCCTAAATGCTCCTGGGTACCCCAGGTGTACCACTTTGTTATATCGCTTGTGCCCTCCTGGGTTTTGGTCTCCTGTTGCTCCTTAGGTGACAGCACCCTGAAGGCAGAGGCTGTGCTTTGCATAGCTGTGTCCTTATTGCATGCATAGCTCACTGCCTGGCCCCAGGGGGCCCTCCCTCAGAAAGCATCCACCCTCGAAATATCCTTCATGGGATCCACTCATTGGCAGCCTCAAAGAAGTAAGAGAGACTGAATTTTAAAAGTCCTTGCAAAGACAGAGCACAGTGGCTCACGCCTGTAATCTCAGCACTTTGGGAGGCCAAGGTGGGTGGATCACGAGGTCAGGAGATCAAGACCATCCTGGCTAACACAGTGAAACCCCGTCTCTACTAAAAATACAAAACATTAGCCAGGCTTGGTGGCATGCACGTGTAGTCCCAGCTACTTGGGAGGCTGAGGCAGGAGAATCACTTGAACCCAGGCATAGGTTGCAGTGAACCAAGATCATGTTACTGCACTCCAGCCTTGGTGACACAGCAAGACTCCTTCTCAAAAAAACAAAAAACAAAAAACAGTACTTGCAAATGACTTATTTATATAGGGCCTAAATTAAAATTTAGAATCAAAAAACAGCACATTTTAGGACCTGGAAAGGATTTAGGAGTTATCTAGGGAAGTTGTTTTCAATCAAGAGTTGGTGGACTAGTACAAGTCTGAGACAGTTTTCACACTCTAGGGCAGAATGAGATAAACATGAGCAATGGAGCAGACCAAAAAATTCGGTTAAATGCATTACATTTAGTGATGCTTTCTTATTCAGAGATTATGTTGCCCTCCTCCCATTGAAAGGTAATGTATGAATGATATGTTAGTAGGTGATGCTGTTTTGTTTTTATTTCCTTGGTAACCCTGCATTAGTTGTTATTTCCTTCTTGTTTTTTTTTTTTTGTTTGTTTGTTTGTTTTTTAGTTTAATTGTTCTATTAAATCTAAAAGTTTGGAGACCTTAGCTCTTGTGTCTTTCCCCTCAGAACTGAGATCCAGAGAGATGATGACTGCCCATAAACCAAACAAAGAAATACATGTTTCAGTCCTGTGCCCTTCTGCTATGGTATGTAATGCAGTTGTGTACTTTAAAAAATATTGTCTATATTTGGTGTGATTGGTTTTCTGTTAAGCATTTTAAATTCAGAAATGAACCAGTCAGTTAACATATTTGTTGTATTGCAATTGGAAACAGGCTTTCTCTCTCAGAAGCGTCTATAACCATATGGTATTACTGTCTGTCAGTATTTGGTGAGGTTTTAAGACATGTCAGAGTCCTGAAGTTATATATTAAATATATGTAATGTTATTATTGACTGCGATATGAAAATAAAGACTGTTCTCTTTTAATTTTTGAATGCTAAGTTTGAAGATGCTGTAAGCACCTTAAAAAAGAATTTAAATGACTGAATTTGGCTATTGCTGTAATTCTGCTTTTTAACATCTGAATACTGTTCAACTGAGAAATTCTACTTCTAAGAGCTTATCATAAGAAAATAATGAGAGATACATTGTGCAGAGATGTATGCATAAAGATGTTCCTTAAAGCGTTCGTGTTAAAGATCAGAAATATCAGAAATGCCCAATAATAGGAAATTGGTTAAACACATTTTGTTATAGTCATTCAATGAAAAGTACTTTGGTTATTAATAATGACTGTATAGTGGCCCCTTGAACAACATGGGTTTGAACTCTGCAGGCCCATTTATGCATGGATTTTCTTCCACCTCTGTTACCCTTGAGGCAGCAAGGCCAACTCCACCTCTTCTTTTTCCTCAGCCTGTTCAATGTCAAGACTATGAAGATGAGAAGATGAAGACTTTTTTTTTTTTGAGACAGAGTCTCACTCTGTCGCTCAGCTGGAGTGCAGTGGCGCTGTCTTGGCTCACTGCAACCTCTGCCTCCCAGGTTCAAGCAATTCTCCTGCCTCAGCCTTCCAAGTAGCTGGGATTACAGATGCCCGCCACCACGCCTGGCTAATTTTTGTATTTTTGGTAGAGATGGGGTTTTGCCATGTTGGCCAGGCTGGTCTTGAACTCCTGACCTTGTGATCTATCTGCCTCAGCCTCCCAAAGTGTAACTCCCAAAGTGCTGGGATTACAGGCATGAGCCACCACGCCCGGCTGAAGATGAAGACTTTTATGTTGATCCATTGCTACTTAATGAATGGTAAATATATATTCTGTTCTTTATGATTTTCTTAGTTACATTTGCTTTTCTCTAGTTTACTTTATTGTAAGAATACAGCATGTAATACTTCTAACATACTACATATGTATTAATTGATGGTTTATGTTATCAGTAAGGCTTGTGGTCAGCAGTAGGCTGGCAGTAGTTAAGTTTTTGGGAAATTGAAAATTACCTGCAGAATTTTAACTGTGGGATTTGTGGGAAATAGATACCCCTAACCCCTGTGCTCTTCAAGGGTCAGCTGCATTTTCATCTTTTATGTTCTTGTCTAAATTTTCTGATTTTATCTACTACAATTATATTGTACTTATGTAACCAAAAAGTGATAAAATTTGACTAGCTCAATGCTTTGTACAGAATAATGTCCCTTATTTGTTTTTCATTTGGTTTTTTTCAACTTGACATTGTTGATTAATATAATTTGACAGCCAAAATTCAGTATATGCAGACACTAAGTTTTAATTTTTCAGTGTCACATTTTACATCTTCTATTTTTATGTAGTTTTTCTTTTTAATACCTGAGACTGAACTGCTGTAAATCAGCACGCAGTCTAATGGGAAGCTGTCATTTTCACTTCCAGCCCTATGCTGTCATGCAGTTTCTTATTGGAGGTTCTAATTAAATATCAATAGGGACAAGCAGCATAAACTCAAAGATCTAGAAGACATTCAGAGAAATAATTGTCTAAATATTTCTTTTTTTCTCTAGACCCAACAGCATCTTAGCTCAGAGTAGGAATATTGGCCATGGGATTTTCTAGGCTGGCAGCCCATTGGCCTAAAAGTGAGAAAGAATAGCATCCTTAGTGTTTCCAGCCCCCAAATAGTTTCTTTGAAAAAGGAAGATAGTAGGAGCTTGATTATATCGTGGCTGTGTATGCCTGTGTATGTGCCCACTTGTGTGTGTGCCAGAGAGGGAGGGAAGGTGAGTTGGAATGGGTGAAGGGGTTTCTGGTATCTTTGGCACTAGGTTAGTTTGCCCTTTTATAGCTCACAATCTCCAATCAGTCTTCCTAGTAGCTATCCTACTTTTAAATAAAGAATTATGCCCGTAATCCCAGCACTTTGGGAGGCTGAGGTGGACGAATCACCTGAGGTCAAAAGTTCGAGACCAGCCTGGACAACATGGCAAAACCTCATCTCTACTAAAAATACAAAAATTAGGCTGGGTGTGGTGGCTTATGCCTGTAATCCCAGCACTTTGGGAGGCCAGGGTGGGCAGATCACCTGAAGTCAGGAGTTCAGGACCAGCCTGGCCAACATGGTGAAACCCCGTCTCTATGAAAAAAAAAAAATTAGCTGGGCGTGGTGGCACATACCTGTAATCTCAGCTACACAGGAGGCTGAGGCAGGAAACTTGCTTGAACCTGGGAGGCAGAGGTTGCAGCAAGCCAAGATCTCGCCACTGCACTCCAGCCTGGGCAAGAGTGAGACTCCATCTCAAAAAAACAACAAAAAACAAAAAACCCAAAAACCCAAAAACCCACAAAAATTAGCCAGGCGGGTGGTGGGCGCCTGTAATCCCAGCTACTTGAGAGACTGAGGCAGGAGAATCACTTGAACTCAGGAGGTGGAGGTTGCAGTGAGCTGAGATCACACCACTGCACTCCAGCCTCGGTGGCAGAGTGAGACTCTGTCTCAAAAAAAAAAAATTAATTATTTGTTCTACATCTGATTCTCTAGATTGGAAAAGATACAAGGGCAGAACCATGTCTTTTCCTCTCCCCCACTATTTCTCAGGGCCTTTTTGTATATGTAGTGAAGATTTCATAAATATTTGTTGAGTAAATGCCAATGTGGGTCTTAAAAACCTATCTTTCTCCCCTTCCTTTCTTTTTTTTAACCTTGGCTAACAGCTTCTATGGCTGTTGTAGTTTTTCTTCTTCTTCTTTAAGCCGCTTCTAGAAGAGAACTACACCATTAGCCTGGAGAAGGTACTGGACTGCTGCTGCAGCAGAAGGTAGGCCCACCCTCCATCTGTAGTGATCTCAGAAGCAAGGATCTAGGCCTCAGCCTTGTTCATGGATTGAGGTTTGCTTTTAGCTGTTCCTACACTCTAGGTAGTTCTGTGGCAAAAGCCAAGAATCTGTCTCAAGGTCTGCAGTAACACAGGGCTGTCCTAAACACAGTTGCCTTATTAGGAAAACTGATTTGGATGAGAACAACCATCTTTAATTTGTGCAATGTACTGTGTTTTATCATAGGAGAGCATGGTGAAAGCAGAGGGTTTCTACCCTGGAGGACCGTGCATGAATGCCAGCTCTGTGGGCCCTCAGAGTCTACTGGCAGAATGAGTGAGTGAAGGCTGGAATGTCCTCAACGCTGCTGTATGTCATCCTGTGTTTGAAGTGCTGTTTCAGCTATCATTCGTCCAGTTAAGAATTGGAAATGAGTGCTACTTATGACAAAGGTGACACTTTGTTCATCCTTTCCCCAAAATTACAGTTCCAAAACTTTTCTATATAATCTTTCTAAATTGGATGACAACTTGCCCATTTTCCTTTTTGAAATGTACCAAATATTAACATTGGTGACCATGGGCTAGGGAGTATGTTCTTAATAAATTTACAAATCTTCTGATCAACCATAGACTTTACAAATATAACAAATCATTTTTTTTTTTTTTGATAAAATGCTATGTATATGTGTGTGCTTTAGTCTTGCTTTGTCGCCCTGGCTAGAGTGCAATGGTGTGATCTTGGCTCACTGTAACTTCTACCTCCTGGGTTCAAGCGATTCTCTGGCCTCCCTAGTAACTAGGATTACAGGCACGTGCCACCATGCCTTGCTAATTTTGTATTTTTAGTAGAGATAAGAGTTTCACCATGTTGGCCAGGCTGGTCTCAAACTCCTGACCTCAAGTGATCCGCCGCCTTGGCTTCTCAAATATCTGGGATTACAGGCGTGAGCCACCACACCCAGCCAAATGCTCTACTTTTTAATCAATGTTTTCCATAATATGGATTTTTGCTATGTGCTTTAGAAATTAGAGAACAAATGGTGATAATATATGCTAAACTTAAAATTAGTATGCCTCCTTTTATAGACAACAAGAACTTTGTCACTTCCCAGTTTGTCTTGTCATTCAGGAGGCTCAGAGCTATGGTCTATGCCCACTCCTGCTGCCTATTCTTAACTTTGATTTCCTGAAGCAGCGATTTCATCTCCATTTCCCCTCGTCACCTTGTTCTTTTAACCATTTAACAACAGCATTACATTTTGTTGAAAGTGGCCTCAAATTCTTTTTGGTAGAAGGGAAATTGTAATTCAAGAGAAGAAAATTTTCCTAACTATTCTCAGGTGTGTTTAAGGGCTGCATTCCATGATGCTATCAATACCTTCTTTCAGCTCACAGGATATCAGCCCTCTTAATGAGCCTGATGTTAGTATCACAGGAACCGGAAAATATGCACATTATGCTGGAGCATTAGAATGCAACAGAGAGAGCCCTGGGCTTGGAGTGTGCAGAACTGCTTCTTGTTACAACTCCTCTTGCTAGTGGAGGAAGTTACTTAGCCTCTTTGGACAAGTTACTTAACCTCTCTATGCCTCAGTTCTCTTCTATTTGGTATAAATCACGTGTGGTACCTACTGCAGTGGGTTCTGATGATGTGAAATGACATAATGCATGTCAGTGTGTTTTGTAAACATTGCAGTTGTCTGCACTTTTGTGTCCCCCACAAGTCTGTAAGTTTCTCAGCATCAGGGACTGCATCTTGTTCAGATGTGTGCTCCCAGGGCCTGGTTTTGGTTGGCCTAAAGATGCACTTTAAGAGAAGGTCCTGGCCGGGCACGGTGGCTCACGCCTGTAATCCCAGCACTTTGGGAGGCTGAGGCAGGCAGGTCACGAGGTCAGGCATTGAGACCAGCCTGGCCAACATGGCTGAAACCCGTCTCTACTAAAAATACAAGAATTAGCTGGGCATGGTGGTGCGTGCCTGTAATCCCAGCTACTCAGGAGGCTGAGGCAGGAGACGAGGCGGAGGTTGCAGTGAGCCAAGAGGTTGCAGTGAGCTAAGATCATGCCACTGCACTCCAGCTTGGGCAACAGCGTGAGACTCCATCTCAAAAAAAAAAAAAATAGAGAAGGTCCTAAATGTAGCCGACACTATGTTATTGTTTTCTTGCAGAAAAGCCTACTGGTGTTTATTTACTTATTTATTTATTTTTTGAGACAGAGTCTTGCTCCATTGCCAGGCGCCAGGCTGGAGTGCTATGGCGCGATCTCGGCTCACTGCAACTTCCGCCTCCCGGGTTCAAGCGGTTCTCCTACCTCAGCCTCCCGAGTAGCTGGGACTACAGGCACACGCCACCACGCCCAGCTAATTTTTGTATTTTTAGTAGAGACGGGGTTTCACCATGTTGGCCAGGATGGTCTTGATCTCTTGACCTCGTGATCCGCCTGCCTCGGCCTCCCTAAGTGCTGGGATTACAGGTGTGAGCCACCGTGCCGGCCGCCTACTGGTATTTATTAACAAACCAGATCATTGGTCAGCTGGGTTTCCTTGAGTGCCTTCAGTGTGCGTTCTCTTGCCCCTAGGGTGTTCAGCCGAGGAAGAAGTATGGATGATGAACACAGAAAAATGGAAACACACACATTATAGATTCACATGTGTCTGAGGTGACAAAATGGCAACTTAAGGGAAAAATCTGCTACCAGACATGCTCTCTTTGGCTAAAACACTAATTTTTAAAAATGTAAACCAATAATTTAAAATCCAGAAGTTTGGATTTTGCTTTCTCTTGAAAATATGAAGAGCTGCTCACTCCAAGTCAGGTGCTCCATGGAGACAATGGAATAGTGCAGCACGGCTGCAGCCACTTCAGGCATGCCCTTACTTGCTTACCATGGAGGTGGCCCCGTCACTCTTCATCATCTCTCAAACACCAAGGCAGATAGGAACCACCATTACCATCACCCTTGTTGTGCTTGCACTTAGGTACCGTTTATTGCATACCAGGCAGTAGTCTGAGCACTTTGGTTAACTATCATCCATGCATCTGTCTATATCTATCTATCTATCCATCCATCCATCCATCCGCCCGCCCACCTGCCTGCCTACCTACCTATTTATCTTAAAGGTAAGGAAGGCTGGGTATGGTGGCTCATGCCTGTAATCTCAGCACTTTGGAAGTCCAGGTGGACGGATTACTTGAGTCCAGGAGTTCGAGCAGCCTGGCCAACATGGCAAAACCGCGTCTCTACAAAAAACACAAAAAATTAACCAGGTGTGGTGGCACATGGTTGTAATCCCAACTACTTGGGAGGCTGAAGTGGGACTAGGACTTGTGTCTAGGAGGTCAAGGCTTCAGTGATCCATAATCAGGCCAGTGCACACCAGCCTGACCAACAGAGCAAGACCTTGTTTCAAAAAAAAGGCCAGGTGGGTGGCTCATGCCTATAATCCCAGCACTGTGGGAGGCCAAGCTGGGTGGATCACCTGAGATCGGGAGTTTGAAAGCAGCCTGACCAACATGGTGAAACCCCATCTCTAGTAAAAATACAAAAATTAGCCGGGCATGGTGGCACACATCTGTGATTCCAGCTACTTGGGAGGCTGAGGCACGAGAATTGCTTGAACCTGGGAGGTGGAGGTTGCAGTGAGCTAGGATTGTGCCACTGCACTCCAGCCTGGATGATAGAGTAAGACTCTGTCTAAATAAATAAATAATAAATAAAGGTAAAGAAAGTGAGGCACAGTTAGTGTGTGGTGGTCCAGGATTCAAACCTTGGCTATCTGGTCCTCCAAGTTCTTGCTCTTAACCAGTCAGCTATTCGAATCTCAGTCCTCCTGTTGTGGGAAAGATCAGGCATCAAGCCTAACAGAAGTGTAAACTTGTACCTGAGACTCTTTTCCAGGACACTGTGTTCTGTTGAATTAGAGAAGGACTCATAAAATAAGTGATTTTGTAGAATTTAATTTTATTTTTTTGAGATGGAGTCTTGCTCTGTTGCCGAGGCTGAAGTCCAGTGGTATGATCTTGGCTCACTGCAACCTTCACCTCCTGGGCTCAAGTGATTCTCCTGCCTCAGCCTCCCGAGTAGCTGGGACTACAGGCGCCTGCCACCACGCCTGGTTAATTTTTATATTTTAAAGTAGAGACAGGGTTTCACCATGTTGGCCAGGCTGGTCCTGAACTCTTGACCTCAGGTGATCCACCTGCCTCGGCCTCCCAGAGTGTTGGGATTACAGGTATGAGCCACTGCCCCTGGCCGATTTTGTAGAATTTTAAAGATAAAAAGTCCAGGCCTGTTAAATGCACCATGCAAAGGCCTCTTTGGGTATCTGGGAGTAGCACAAACTGAGAGGAAGCAAGGTTAACTTCACTGAAGACGGGTGCAGAAAGAAGATAAGCAGGAGGGGAGGTGCTGCAGCGGAGACCCACGACTTGTAGCTCAGATCAGATACCTGAGGAAAGTAGACTGACCTGGGTGCGTTAAGGAGGGCGGCAATAAGGCTGAAGTCCTGTTTGACCAAGGTGATGGGAGCTGAATCGGCATCCTTACGGGAGGCCTGTTGAACTTCATTCATTGCTTTCACAACATAAGAAAGTCGATTTTGTAACACAGGTGTCCCTATAATACTGGCCTGACTGTTTACTTCTGCTTCAGTCCCTGAGCATATGAGCAAATACTTCAGGCACTATAACGAGCAGAAACTTGAGACAGAGCTTATCTTGTAATGCTGGGTCTTGCATCATATCCAGGGTGTGGTGTTACTTTAGAAGGCAAGTTAAATAATTACGTGTTTTCAGATTGAGCAAACAGTGCATGTGCTCTGAGAAGGCTAAGGACCTATACTTTGAGAGACCAGTAAATTAACTTATTCAGTGTGACGGTAGGCTCATACCTGGGTATGTGAAATGATCTCAATATATTACATATAATACATACACATACATATTTATCTACACACATATATATGTATGTGTGTGTATGTATAGATATATACATATGCATGTGTAAATAGAGATATATACATATGCTTATATTAAATATTTACATATCACCTTGTATATAATTATACTTACTTACAGAACAGCCCAGGAAAGCTTGGAGATGTTAAGTGAATCAATTAATGGTAATTCAGGCAAGACTTAGTCGTTGGCCCACCCAATGTGTACTGTCTTTGTGATATGCGATATATTTAATATAGTACTTTTTCTTTTTTTCTTTTTTGAGGCAGAGTCTCGTTCTGTCGCCAGGCGCCAGGCTAAAGTGCAGTGGGGCAATCTCAGCTCACTACAACCTCCGCCCCCCAGGTTCAAACCATTCTCCTGCCTCAGCCTCCTGAGTAGCTGGGACTACAGGCACGCACCACCATGCCCAGCTCATTTTTGTATTTTAGTAGAGATGGGGTTTCACCAAGTTGGCCAGGATGGTCTCGATCTTTTGACCTCATGATCCACCCGCCTCTGCTTCCCAAAGTGCTGGGATTACAGGCGTGAGCCACCGCGCCTGGCCAGTACTTTGTTTTTTTGATGTTCCCTAACAACACAATAAAGTGAAAAAAATTACTGTTGAAAAGCATTAGGGTCACCCTAAACTCCCTTCTTTAGAAAATACAAATGTGACATTCTTTTATTAGTTACATTATTCTATTATAATTAATTCATTACATTCTTTTAAATAGCTACATTTTAATTCTCTTATTCTATTATTATTTCTTTCTCTTGGACAGAGAGATTGGAACTGTGTCTAACCCTGTGTTTTTAATAGCGTTTGTCAGCTATTGTTATGTAGTAAATGTTCATAAGCATCAGTAGTCATGATCTGGAGCCCCACCCCTGCCTAGTCTCTGTTTCCTTGGTTTATTGCTCTTAGATAATTTCTTCCTTTTCTATTTTTGCATATTCAAGAACAATGCAAGGCATGATAGTTATCTGATTCAGGACTTTTCAAACACACTTGAAAAATGATAATTGCTTGTTATTCTAGCTTGATAACAAATCTAAGGGCAAGCTATTGAGCACTAATTTGTCTTTTTCTTCCTCATTCCAGCTACTATGGACCTAAAGTGGAGGGCTTTGAAATTATCTACTTAATTGGGCTGCATGTCATTGCTGCCTTAGAAGTGGCTACAGGATGCAGGTGTTGGTTTCTTGGATCTCCTTTGTTGGAATTTTTACACGTCTTGTTTTGTTGTTATACCAGCTTTGTGGAGCAGGCAACATCTTTGGCTTGCCCTGGGGCAAGTGGGGCAAGACACATTGTGGATTGCTCTTTTTCAGGGGTCTCCCATCTTCTGGCTTCCCTGGGCCATGTTGGAAGAAGAATTGTCTTGGGGTACACATAAAATACACTATCACTAAAATAGCTGATGAGCTAAAAAAAAAATCGCAGAAAGATCTCATAATGTTTTAAGAAAGTTGATGAAGTTGTATTGGGCCACATTAAAAGCTGTCCTGGGCCACGTGTGGCCCGAGGGCCGTGGGTTGAACAAACTTGCTCTATTCCCTTTGAAGTAGATGCCATCTGAGTGTAGGTCTCCTTTGCTTGGGTCATTCAGGTGTTCCGGACTTTCTGTGCTCCTTCTGGAAGGTCATCAAATGTCTGCATAAAGACTTTTGGTGCACTTAAAGCTATGTTAGTGGAAGCATGAAATCGCCTCCCAAAAGATGTGGGTCCTGCCTTCTCAGAACCAGGAAAGCGGAGGCCGTGACTGGAGCAGTAACCTACTGCAGCCAAGCCTCAGTTTCCTCATCTGTAAAGTATGAGAGTCAGGCAGAATTGCCCCTAAGATCCTTTTCTGCTCAAATATTCAATGAGCCAAAGACGGTTAAGAACACATATAAATTGAGAATTCTGTAATTTTGAGATTCATCTGGAAAAATGGTGCCTTGGCACCAGCCATCAGGACTAAGATGGAGAGTTTGCAGTCAAATGAAATTAAGGTTGAATCCAGTTCTGCCAGTTCCTTGCTCCGTAACCCCTAGAAAATTACTTCTTTCTGAGCCTTGGGATTCTCCCTCTGTTATTTATTTATTTATTTTTTGAGACAGAGTCTCACTTTGTCACCCGGGCTAGAGTCCAGTGGTGTGATCTGGTCTTACTGCAACTTCTGCCTCCTGGGTTGAAGTGATTCTCATGCTTCAGCCTCCCTAGTAGCTGGAATTACAGGTATGTGCCACCATGTCTGGCTACTTTTTTGTATTTTTAGTAGAGATGGGTTTTTGCCATGTTGGCTAGGCTGGTCTCGAACTCCTGACCTGAAGTGATCCGTCCTCCTCGGACTCCCAGAGAGCTGGGGGTATGAGACTCAGTGCCTGGCTGGGATTCTCTAAAATGAAAATACTACTATCTACATAGCAGCATGGTTGTAAATATTTATTACATGTTCATAGTACATTTGAGGTGTTACAAGCATAGCTGGCACATAGCAGTCATTCTGTAAATGGTAAAAGTTGCTAGGATGATAGTAATCTTGTGACTCCATGGTTTTTAGACTAGCTAAGGGTTTGGAATAGAGTTGATCTAAGGAAGATGACATATGTGGAGAAGTCTTTTAAGTTAAAGAGGGGCTAAGAATCACTTTGAGGATAGAGCAGCTACTGAAATAAATGATGCAAAGGTTGTGATTTTAAAAGTTCAGATGAGGGGTTGGGCATGGTGGCTCACGCCTGTAATATCAGCACTTTGGGAGGCCGAGGTGGCGGATCACCTGAGGTCAGGAGTTCAAGACCAGCCTGGCCAACATGGTGAAACCCATCTCTACAAAAATACAAAATTTAGCTGGGCATGAGGTTGGGTGCCTGTAATCCCAGCTAGTTGGGAGGTTGAGGCGGGAGAATCACTTGAACCTGGGAGGCAGAGGTTGCAGTGAACCAGGATTGTGCCATTGCACTCCAGCAGGGTGGCAGAGTAAGACTCTGTCTCAATAAAAAAAAAAAAATTCAGATGAGGGGCTCTGATAGGCAAGATAATTTATTAATTTATTACCTGTGTATACACTTGTTAACAGTCAATATTTTGATGGGAAAATCTAATTATTATGCCTTGTCCAGGATTTATCTAATGGACACAGTCCTTCTTTGCATTCAAAGATGGAGATAGGCCAGGCATGGTGACTCATGCCTGTAATTCCAGCACTTTAAGAGGCTGAAATGGGGGGATCACTAGTGCCCAGGAGTTGGAGACTAATTTGGGCAACATAGCGAGACCCTGTCTCAAAAAAAAAAAATTAGCTGGATGTGCCTGCACCTGTATCCTCTCAGCTACTCAGGAGGCAGAGAGGCAAGAGGGATCACTTGAGCCCAGAAGTTAGAGGCTGCAGTGAGCTATGATTGTGCCACTACACTCCAGCTTGGGTGACAGAGTGAGACTCTGTTTTTTGTTTTGTTTTGTTTTTTGTTTTAAAGATGGTATCTGGATGACATATTGTCTCAGTCTATTTTGAGTTGCTACTCAATATCTGAGGCTGTGTAATGTATTAAAAAAAAAAAAAGAGGTTTATTTGGCTCATGGTTCTGTAGGCTATACCAGAGGCATGGCCCCAGTATTTGCTGATGAGGGCTTTAGGAAGCTTCCACTCATGGCAGAAGGTGGAAGAGGGGCTGGAGTGTGCAGCTCACATGGCAAGAGGAGGAGCAAGAGAGAGGGAAGGGAGTTGCCAGACTCTTTTTTTTTTTTTGAGACAGAGTCTTGCCCTGTCACCCAGGCTGGAATGCAGTGGCTCAATCTCGGCTCACTGCAACCTCCTCCTCCTGGGTTGAAGCGATTCTCCTGCCTCAGCCTCCCAAGTAGTTGGAAGTACAGGTGTGTGCCACCACGCCTGGCTAATTTTCTGTATTTTTAGTAGAGACGAGGTTTCACTGCATTAGCCAGAATGGTCTCCATCTCCTGACCTCATGATCTGCCCACCTTGGCCTCCCAAAGTGCTGGGATTACAGGCATGAGCCACGGAGCCAGGCCCAGACTCTTTTTTTAATGATCGAACCTGGAGGGAGATAACAGAGAAAGAAGTCACTCATTACCATGAGAAAGGCACCAAGCCAAGCTTCCTGTTTGGCCCCCCTGACCCAAACCCCTCCCACCAGTCTCCACCTCCAAACACTGAGGATCAGATTTCAACATGAGATTCAAAGGGAAGAAACGTCCAAACTGTATCACATATGGTTACTTTTGTTTATCCACAATAGAGATAAATGTATCTGAAAAGTCCAACCCAGGAAAAGCAGTTCTTTCTCCAATACTCAGATAGGAAAAGTGGCTTTATTTTGCAGCTACTATCAATGTTTATTACACCTGTCAGGTTTATTGTTTCTGCAAACATCTGGATTCTTACCTTAGTTTAGATCTTCTTTACCTGAGCTCTCTCTTAGGAGATTTTTCATGTCCTTGAAATTCTTTGCAGAATTGCATGTATATGAGCATATTTGTATTTTGAGGGAGTGCTGGCCAGAGAAAAGGGATCACACTCAAAATAACAACAACAAAACACAAAAAAAGCAAAGAACTGCTGCTAAGAGTGTCTCAGACTAGGGAAGAATTAAAATAATGTCACAAGATGGAAAGATGGCATAATACAGGCACAGAGAGGTCCCCAAGTACTCATCTGCTTCTGCAGCTTTCATACAACTTCCACGTATTCCGCTCCCTCTAACACACAACGTAATGGTTAAGTCTCTTTGGCAAGGTTTTCACGGTTTCAGATCAGCTCTTTATGACATAATCCAGGGGCTGGTTGAACGGTCCGGAGGATCACTGGTGAGTGGATGTGGAGACTTTGTGCATTTCCCTTTGTCCATAGAAAGGGCACTTATGCTGTTTTACAGGAAGCCTAAAGCGTCAGAATAAAGTTTCCAGGGAAATAAATGAAAATTGATTTTGACAACAGCAACCTAAAAGTGTAAAGTAAAAGTGGCAGGATGAGATTTAAAAATAAAAAGAAGGAAAAGTGCTTGTTTTCCAGGTTTCATTTGAAAAGAGAATAAGTCCTTTGTGTCTGGCTTTGCCTGAAGGCCAGCAGGGGCCCCAGGGCCACACCCTAAGGTGGTTTTGGCTCCACTCTCTTCCTGCTCCCTTCTCTTTTCTCTCTCTCTCTCTCTCTCTCACACACACACGCACACACACACATCTTTAAAAGGCACAACAAGGGCTGGGCATGGTAGCTCATGCCTATAATCCCAGCACTTTGGCAGACCAAGGCAAGTGGATCACTTGAGGTCGGGAGTTCGAGACCAGCCTGGTCAACATGGTGAAACCTTGTCTCTAGTAAAAATACAAAAATTAGCTGGGTGTGGTGGCACGCGCCTGAAGTCCCAGCTACTCGGGAGGCTGAGGCAGGAGAATCACTGAACCGGAGGCGGAGATTGTGGTGAGCTGAGATTGTGCCACTGCACTCCAGCCTGGGTGATAGAATGAGACACTGTCTCAAATAAATAAATAAATAAATAATAAAAGACACAACCTTTATTAGATCCCTACTGTCAGAATGTGGAACATCTTAAGGAGATGTTGACTGCTGTAAATCTAGATTGGGAAAGGAAGTAGATTTTAAATGAACCTGATTTGAAAATACAAAACTTCTCTTTTAAAAAGGGAAAAAGATAAATAAATAGAATTTGCTGAGCCTCTGTTGAGTCCAAAGCTAGTATTAATCTTTGAGGGAGTCAAAAGTGTAAAGTTCATTCATTCAAAAAATTATTCTGTAATGCATGCTGGACGTGGAGGTCTGGAAGTTTACCTTCTGGACTGGGAGATAGACCTCACATACATGAAACAACTAAGGAGTAATCTGGTACAATCAGAGAAGGGGGAGTCGCAAGAATATATCAGATCATCAACAGAAAAATACCCAACGTCCATCCACAAGAGGAATGGCTAGATGAACGTGGTGGTTTCAAACGTTGGAATATTCAGCATCCGGAAGTAATGAATTAAATCTATGTGTAGTTACATGGACAGATCTCAAAATTATTTAGTGAATAAAGCAACTTTTAGGATATGTATACTATTATACAAACTATGTTTTTAAAAACCCACCTATAGTAACATTATTTTTAATATGTGTGTGCGTGTGTTTCTTTTTAAAGCTCTGGAAGAACACACATTGAATTCATGATCATGGTTAACCTTTGGACAGGGAGAGGAGACCAGGATGAAGGAGCCATTCGAAGTTATCTTTAGTTTGATGTGTTTTGTGCTGATCTTGTATTTGGTGTTTTACTCTGGTGACTGGGAGTCTGGAGGCCCAGCTTTCTTCTGCAGAAAGCAGTTGAGGATTTTGTAAATATCCTGCTTTCTTTTAATAGATCACATGACTTCCTGGTAGTCAGAGCCTCTCAGAGGTCCAGAGAGCTGGGTCTTTCCATTTTTTTGAGGTTTCCAGCATAGTAAAAAATGAAGAAAGCCAAACGAATGTTACAGTCAGCACAGGCACAGTATATTTTTAATGTTTCTATTTAGCTGCTAAAGTTGTGTGATGAATCCTTCCCCTTGACTCTTTTTGGCATGTCTCTATGAGACCATCCAAAGACTACATTTTAAGCATTTAGCCAGTGGCGCTCACTCCTCCAAGTGACCCTGCTGCTGGCCCCAGGGAGTCAGAAAAAGGCCTTGTATAAAACAGGCTGGCTGACTGGTGATGGGAGGGTGGTGGAGAAAGTTCTAGTGCCTTCAGCCTTTTCCCCAGGGTGTAAGTTCTGTCCTAGGCCTAACCGTTGGATCTAGAGCTTCTCTCCTGCAAAATGGGTTTATTTCAGAACTATGTGTGGTTCTACAACAATGAATGGAAATAATTTTACCTTCCTAACCACCTTCCCCTTCCTCCATTCAGGGCATTTAAGGTCAAACAGGTGTTTAATACACATGCTGATTGGCTTTTCGCCAGATATAGGTGATAGGGAGGAAGGCAGCAAATCACACTGCCATGTGTGTACCTATGCAGCTATCTCACATGTTCTTCACATGTACCCCAAAACCTAAAATGCAATAAAAAAAAATACAGCAAAAAAATAAAGAAAGAAAGAAATACACATGCTGTGCCCACCTAGCCCAACTCTCCCTCCTCTGCACGCCCAAGGAGAGAATTTGGGCCAAATGTATCTCTACAGTTTAATAGACCTGTACAATGTCCAACCATTTTATTTTTGAAGTAGGAAATGTTCATCCTGAGAAAAAGTTGCAAAGAGACATAAATATTAAAAATATGCTTCTATTTCCCTTTATAAAAGAGAAATGGATCTCGTTTTAAAGTCTAAAGACTTTAAGTCTGCAGTTGGTGAATTTTTTGCATAAATATCTAGAGAATTAATAGCTTCAGCCAGTTATGAACACACTTTTGAGAGGTTTTAAAGGAGTCTGTCCCTCCAGTCTACCTCTTTTTAATATAATATTAAGAGTTTTATATCATCTAAAATGTTCTCATTATGAAAGCACTGACTTGTCCTTTGAAAGAATAGATTCATCTCAACAAATACCCTCCAAAGTGAACCAAATGCTAATGCACAGTTTATTGGATGAAAAGACAAACAACACAATTATACTTGAATTTCAGGGAATCAAAGGTAGTGAAACAACATGTGCATCAGACTTCAGGGCAGGGTTTGTAAGTTAGCCATACACATGCTCATTTTTCCAAGCTGGGGTAGGTTGCTAAAATGAGCTGAGGGCTACTTCACCAGACTGACAAAAAGGAAAATGTCCATCAGTTTTTCTTTTGTTCTTTCCAGATCCTGTTCAAGTATACACTGAGCCAGCAGGTTCACCAGAAAGCTATTGAGTGCTTGCTGGAACACATTATGCAGGGTGGATTTCTTCTGGAATGTTGCCAAGGATTTTTTATGCTTCTGTGGTAGGCATTTCTTGAACGTTGTCATGTAGCCAAGCAAGGAACATTTGCTTAAAGGATAGAAAATGTTTAAAAATTTTTGTTTGTTTAAAAATAGGTTAAATGGCAGTCTGATCTCAGGATAAGGCAAAGAAAAGCACTTCTTTCTCTAAGTGATCTGAGTAGGTTAGTGATCTTTTGCCTTTAAACAGATTCATCGTTTTCCCTAAAGTATTACTATATTAATACTGTCTTATAGAAAGTATTCCCCAGTGCCTACTTTATTTTTGATATCATTAGCTGTTTTCCAGACTGAATTTGTTCTTCAGGGATTTCTCATATATTTGTGTATAAGGAACTACTGGTAATAGCCAAGAAAATTTGGAGGTGCAGAGAACATGCTGAAATATAATTTTTCACTTTCAATTCCAGAACTATGCCATAAAAAATAAAAAAGGAAAATGTAAAAATGTCTTTATATTAGAGCAGATATTTTTAAAGTATTGCAAATTCAATTATAAATTCTAAGATTAAAATTGGATGCATCAAAAATACAATATACATTCATATATATATTGAATTATTGTCCTCCCCAGAAATTAATGAATAGTAAAAGCTGACTACAAATCATGTCACTTTAACAAGGGTTCAACTGGTACCAAGATTCTCATCCTATTCTCTGGCATACTCTGTGATGTACAAGGATTCTCTCTAAACATGAGGAGGGAAAATTCCAAATATAAGGATTTGAATCTTGCTTTTGCCATTCCCTAGGTGTGATCTTGGGTACATTACCTGGCTTCTCTGAGCTTCATTGTCATCTGTAAAATGGGAATAATAATACCTAGCTCATGGGGCTGCTGTGAGGATTAGAGGTGTTCGTAGTGCCTACATATTGTGAAGGCTTATGCATATATCAGTACCTTTCTCATCTTCTTCAATTCATTCCATCACTACATGCCAATCTAGAGATTAAAATAGGTGAAACTGATCTGCATTAGGATGGGGTTGAGTGGTAGGTGATTTCTGGCTGCTTCATTTTATACTTGTATTTTAAATATACAAGTTTTTGTAAACATTCTTAAATCTGTTTTTATTTTGATGAAGATCAGACTGATTCTGATATAGTGTTTGGAGAACTAAATTATACGCAGAATTTTGTCCCTGAAGAGTTAACTCTGTAATGAAAATGCACTCAGTGAAAAGTAAACATGATGCCCTTTCCCTACACGGTATTTGAATGGACGCATATGGAAAAACATGACAATGCTTCTTTTATGCCCAAATCCTATGGAATTTGTCACCTCCTGTATTCAGGTTCGGGCTGTGATGGTAAACTTGGTTCCCTTCAACTGAGTGTTGCTACGTCCTTGGCACGTTCCCACACCCGAACCCCCCATCTGTAACCTGCACTGGCAGTTCACAGATTCAGCTCGGAGAGCTCGGTACTTCTGAGCCACTCAGGTACTTGTAAGTGCAGACTGTAAGTTTCTACCCCACAGTTTCTCTGCAAGTTTAGATGCTGCAAACATTTGGGTTTTGCAGTTCCTGCCATTTTTGTTTGGGTTCTTTAAAAACAGCTCTTCCCCCACCCCTGGCACACCACCATCTCTCCAAGGCACTCATTGTGAGATGGGAAGCCTGGTGCCTGTTGTTTGTATTCCAGATAGAAACTAAGAGAATTGAGATTTTCCTCCCTTTTTAGTGCCATGACAAACACAAGAGGAAATGACATATATTTATTGTTTGGTAAAATGCAGAAGTATCAATTCCAGGAGACGCTGCATTTCCCTCATCTTCGCCTTGAGTTGTTTATGTGAACTATAGCCCCGTTTGTAATAGACAGGGAGAAAGTACAAATTTGGTGGGAATGACAGGGGGAGGAGGAGGTGGTGTGGGAAAACAACTTTTCTCTCCTTTGCCATGAGGCATTTGATTCCTGGAAAGAGCACGGTTAATGGCAAATAAAATTTCCTGGTCTTTGGGGCCAAGACTTTGTGTTGTGTGAATGTGCTTTATAAACTTATTGCTGCTAGATGCAGGTTTGTGCTTATATGGCTGTATTTAGCCATAGCTTTTGTGGTTCTTGTGCCTAGATAGTAAGCTCTTCTAAGGCGACTGTGGCTCGTTGAGAGACCAGGCTAAAGCAGAATAGACCAGTTAAACAAATTGATAGGAGTTAACAATTTGATTTTTTTTTTTTTTTTTGAGGTGGGGCCTTGTTCTGTTGCCGAGGCGGGAGTACAGTGGCATGAGCACAGCTCACTGCAGCCTTGACCTCTGGGCTCAAGTGATCCGTACACCTCAGGACCCCATACCCAGTCCCCGGAGTAGTTGGGACTACAGGTGCACAGCACCATACCTGGGTAAGTTTTAAAACTTTTTGTAGAATCAGCATCTCCCTATGTTGCCCAGGCTGGTCTCAAACTCCTGAGCTCAAGCAATCCTCCGGCCTCAGCTTCCCAGAGTGTTCAGATTACAGACATGAGCTGCTGCACCCAGCCACAATTTAATTTCTTTAAAAAAACGTTTCAGAAGAGATTGTCAGAAAAAGATGTGGCCAAACCACACCCTCCCTGAAGCGGATTCTTGATTGAGGGGTAGAGCTGGAGGCAGACATAATATGTCAATAGGGGTTCTTAAACATTCTAAAATAATGATTGGAAAGATAGTACCGAGGATGGATGGGTCAATATGATGCTTCTTGGTCACGCTGAGGCTCGAGTTAAGGTCTAGGGAGTTTTCAGCACCGGCATCCGAACTTCTTTTCACCCTCCTCTTGTTCCCTCTTCTCCTTCACAGTGGTTTGAGACACGTCTTTGAGTTGCTTGTGAAAGAGTAAAGGAGGACTCCGAACAAACAAATGCAGATAGCCCAGAGTGGAAAGGGCTGTAGAAGGGGTGTGTACCTGCCACATTCAGAGCAGCCAATCCAGAAAGGCTTCATTGAGGTGGTGTCTTGCAAATAACTAGATAAACAGGAAGTGCGGAGGAAGTGGTGGTGGTGGGATCCTGTGGAACTAGTCTGGGCAAAGGGAAAAAGCGTATGAAAACTAATAATAATACAAGTGCCTAGCCCTTGTTGAGAGTTTATTACAGGCAGCTGCTCTGCTAACTGTTTTACATGGATGATCTCATTTAGTTCTCACACACACACAAAACCTTTGGGGCCGATTTCGTCCGCATTTTAATTCAGAGAAAATCGAGGCAGAGCAAGGCTATGCTACTTATCCTGAGTTGCACATCTGGTAAGTGGTAGAATCAGGATTTGAATCTCAGAGTGCAGTCTCTTAACCTGTTTGCAGAAAGGATCTGTTCCGTTTGGACCTTATTAAGGAGCTTGATAAACTTAGAGCCTTGCCTGCTTTCTAGGTGGGAGATTGTTGAATTTTTACTTGGGAAGTACAAACCTGATCAGAATTTGCAACTGGGATTTTTTTAGTTGGGGCCAATGAGGGATGGAAGGGTGTAAGTGAGACTTTAGTGGTTGAAAAAATTATTTTGCTTATTTATGTATGGGAGTAACATTTTTCCTAAAATTTCCTTAATTTTTCTTCTAGGCATATGTGTGAAAAGTAACTTGTAGGTGGTCTGGGAAATTAGTTGTGTGTGTGGGAGGGCATGCTTGGGGGCGGGGGCACAGTTAGAAAGCGAGAGATATTGATAATGATGACAGCGAATATTTAAGTAAGCACTTATGTACAGTGGAACTTACGTACTACTCTCTTCTTATTTAATCCTCTCAATGGCCTGAAGAACAGATAGTAATACTCAATTTTCAAATGAAGAGACTGAGGTTCTCAGAGGTGAAATAACTTGTCCAATGTCACACTTCTGGTAAGAGGAAGAGATAGGATATGGGTCTGTCTGATTTCAGAATCTTTTTTTTTTTTTTTTTTTTTTGAGATATAGTCTTGCTCTGTCGCCCAGGCTGGGGTGCAGTGGTGCGATTTTGGCTCACTGTCACCTCCGCCTCCTGGGTTCAAACGATTCTCCTGCCTCAGCTTCCTAAGTATCTGGGATTATAGCTATGAGCCACCACACCTGGCGAATTTTTGTAATTTTAGTAGCGACAGAGTTTCAGCATGTTGGCCAGGCTGGTCTCGAATTCCTGACCTCAAGTGATCCACCTGCCTTGGCCTCCCAAAGTGCTTATGAGCCACTGGGCTTGGCCTGATTTCAGAATCTTAACCCTTAGACTCTTACAGCACGCCCCAGTAAGGGAGGCAGGCATACCCAGAGAGGTCTTATGGTGCCTGAGGTGCCAGGGGAGTATAGAGATGTCTGGGAAGAAGTATTATAAATGTATACATTTGGAAACTTGGAAATTTACATACAACAATGGACTCTAGGAAATGAATGTGTAGCGGAAGAAGTTGGGTGATGCTGGTGTCCTGGGGACCACTCCACAGAAGGGAGGACACTGAGACTAAAAGACCTTTGAAAGTCCTGAGGGACATGAAGACTCCAGCCCAGGCCCCATCACTTATTCACTCTCACCTGGCATCTCAATCTCTGTATCTATAAAAATGAAGAAAATAATCCACCCCCAAAATGACTTCATGAGCTTTTTTGCACTCATCAGTGAGGTACTGTACATAGATGTGCTGTAAGGACTGAAAGTTCTTCACATTAGGGTGTGTAGGAAGGCAAGCAGGGAGCAGTGGAGGAGGCTGAACCCAGCAAATGGGCTGAGGGTGCCCGGGGAACAGGGCTGGGGGCTGACTTCTAACAGGGGGAGCTGCTGAGCTGCTCCTGTAGGTTGGGCTCAGATGGAAACCCTGGAAGCAATAACTCCCTAAGAAAGATTCAAACTGTGGGACAAGAAGAGCAAGAACCAGGAACAGAAAAACTCCAAGGAACATAAGTGAAGACGGTGCCACAGAGGAGCCTGGTGGGGGTCTGTAAGTCAGGGATTCCTGCCCCAGCTCTGACTCTAACAGGTTCTTTGACCTTGAACACATGGCTTCCACTTGCTGGGCCTTGGTCTTCTCCTCTGTGAAAATTATAAAGTTGGCATAGATGAACCCCACAGTGCCAACTGGGAATGGCAAATACTGCTGCGTCTTAGCCCAGGCCCAGGGCTGTGTGGAAGTGATATGGAAGAGGTGCAGGGAAGTGATATGGGAGGGAGGCAGGGTCCCTGGCAAGGGCTCCACCCTTGGGCCTGTGCCCACGGACCTAGGTGAGGATAGGCACACCTGTTTTCTCGCCCAAATGTTGCATTTTACAAGACCACCCTGGCCTGTCACAGCGCTATCCTGTACCTATAAAAACCCCAAGACCTTAGCAGGCACATACACAAACAGCTGGATGTCAAAAGGAACATACCAGTGGAAACACACGCCCGTGGCTGGACATCGACAGGAACACACGGGCAGAACATGCAGACACCCACAGGCCATCAACAGCAGAACGACTTGGTGGTTGGAGGAGAGCCCAGCTGCTGAGCGGCCCGACTCCAGGGGAAGACCATCTTCCCATTCCATCCCCATTCTGGCTCCCCATCTATCTGCTGAGAGCTACCTTGACCATTCAATAAAACCTTGCACTCATTCTCTAAGCCCACACAGGATCCTATTTTTCCGGTGAACTAGGGCAAGAACCCGGGATACAGAAAGCCCTCTGTCCTGGTGATAAGGTAGAGGGTCTAATTGAGCTGATGAGCACAAGCTGCCTGGAGACTATAAAGCTGAAAGAGCGCACTGTAACACACACCCACTGGGGCCTCAGGAGCTGTACACACTCAACCCCAGATGCTGCCATGGGGTCGGAGCCCACGCTTCCCATGACCTGTCCATCTGCCCACTCCCACTAGGGGTTTGACCAGCAGGCAACGAAGAAGTGGGTCACACTCCCATCGCACGCCCTTTGAGGGGGATGAGGGAACTTTTCCCATTTCAGAAGGTTGTGTTGAGAGGGTGGCAAGGCTAACAGAGCAGGTGTCAGGACGGAGGAGCAGAATTGGCTGTCGACATGTAGTCAGGGAGGTGCTTCATTTGGGTCTTGCATTTGTTCCCTCTGACCCCGGTCTGGAAGAACAGGACAGTCAGTTCAGGAAACTACCAAGGGTCAGAGCAGATGCCTCACTTGGCCGTAGTGTGGTCCCGCAACTCCAGGGCCGTGGTGTGGTTCCGCTACTCCAGGGCAGACCTAGACTCATGGGAAAGTCCCTGCTTTGTGAGGAGGTTGAAAGAGGATGAGTGGGGAGTGGCCGGAGGAAGAAAGGTGACTACCAGGGTTTGGGCCAAGGAAGGGTTTTGGACAGGAAAGGGACTCACAACAGGTCATACTTGGGAGGAATTGTTTAAGGCTTTCGACCCTTGCCAAGGCAAATAACATGAGACAAGACCTGTAAGTTACTTTAGCTATATATAGTATATCTAGTATATACAGGTTACTTTGAGGCATTTGATTAACCTCAAAATGCCTCCCCTGGCAGCATTTATGCTGTTGAACTTACAGTGAGTCCCTCTGTGGAGGATGGAGTGGGGGAAGGAGTTCTCCTGGGGACAAAGGTAGGGAAGCACTCACTAGCTTTGAAGAATTTCCTGCCATTTTATGCCTGGGATGTAACCAGAGACCAGTGTCAACAAGGAATCTGGCTCAGGAACACTTTTGTTCACAGTCCTCCTTGGAAGTAACTTGCTTTTTCAGAGGTCAGTGAATTGTAAATTGTGTAATTTCAGGATCTGCCTTTGCAGGGTCAGGAGACTTTTGAGGGGGTTGACGGGAGAGGCGTGAGTGGTGTCACTCAGACACCTAGGAAACTCTTGACCTGGTCTATCTTTAAAGACCAGGCCAACCACATGAAATCCTTACGTTCACAGGAGAGCAGAAAATATATGTGGTTTTGGGTGTTAACATCTGAATTTGCCGTAGCAAACAGATCTCTGGCAAGTCTCTGAAATAAAGTAACATCCTAAGTTGAAAGGGGGCAGAAGCAAAACAATCACTTACTCGGTAGGCTTGACCACACTTTTCTGGTTGTAACTGTATGTTGTGGCCTGTGAAAGACCACACCCTGTGCTCTGGGGAAGGGTACCAAGCTGGGAGGTCCTAAAGGTTGGGGCTGCGTCTTGATCATTTTTGATCTGCATTTCCCCTCCCCTGCCTTCAGCTTAGCAAAGGATCTGACATTCACGCATGCACTTTCCAATACCAATTTGGCATTTCTCTTCTTCCAGCCATTGTGTTAAGTCCTGGGGCCATAGACACATACAGAACACATCAGCTCTTTCTGTCTCCAGAACTTAGTCTACCCGGCTAGGGGGAGGCAAACAATGAAATTGGCATATAATATGTCAGGTGGCAAGACATACTACCAAAAAAAAAAAAAAAAAGAGGATACAAGAGATAGAAGGGGGTGATATCTCTGGGGAAGGGAAATTGGAGCCGAGGTGGAGGAGCCAGGTCTGAAGCAGAGGAGGTGTTCTGGAAAGGATGGAGGGAACGTGGCAGGAGGTGAGGTCAGAGGGGAATCAGAGGCAGAGGCTGTGTAGACTCTATGGGCCTCATGGGTCACTCTAAGGACTTGGATTTTTCTCTTGATGAGATGGAGAGTCTGTGGAGGGTTTTCAGAAGCAAGACAGGATTATGCTGGCTGCTGTTTTAAACAAATTGAAGAGGGCAAGGCTGGAAGCACGGAAACAGGATACAATAATCTAAGCAAGAGACGATGGTGCCTTAGACTAAGGATTTACCAGATTCTAAATATTTTGAAGGAAGAGCTGGCAAGATTTTCTGATGGATGGAATTGGAAGGAAAGAAATAAAGATGAGTCAACTTCTTCAGTCTGAGCAGCCGGAGGGATGAAGCTGTCGTTTACTAAGATGGGGAAGGCTGGTGGAGGAACGGGTTGGGAGGTAGGAGATTCAGGATTTGGTTTTCGAATTGTTAAGTCTGAGATGCCTCACAGAGGGGAAATGTCTAATGGGCTGTTGGATACAGGAATCTGGAGTTCAGGAGAGAAGATGGGGGTCCATAGATATAAACTTAGAAGTGGGCAGTCCATGAAAAATTAAAGCTATGGATGGGACAGGATCACCTCAGAAGAGAGAGTATAGGTGGAGAGAAAAAGAAAAAAAAAATCGGTGACTGTCCTTGGGTGGTTTGGGGTATGAGAGGAAACCAGCCACGGGGATGAGGATAACCAGGGAGACAGGAAGAGGACTGGGAGAGAGTGATGTCTTGGGGAACATGGGGAGAAGCTGTTTCAGTGAGGGAGCGTCCGATTAGGTCAGATGCTGCTTACAGATGCAGTAGGAAGAAGACTTTAAATTGGTCACTGTGCATACAACACAGAAGTCATTGGTGAATTTGTGACAGTGGTATTAGTGGAATTGTGAGGATGAAAGGTGAAGTCGTTTCAAAACAGAATGGAAAAAGAACAGGTGGAGATAGTGAGTATGGAAATTCTTTTAAGGAATTTTGTATAAAGGCAAGAAATAAATGGAGGTGTTTGCAGGACGGAGAGATGCCCAGTCTCTTAAATGGCTAAGTAGCAATACCGGTAGCTGGTTTTCAAACAGTCGGTTGTTCTGTTTTGAAGCAGGTAGCTCCAGAAGAACCCTAGGAGCCTCGCCTGTGACTCTGCGATGGGGCTTGCCAAACACTCTACATGGCATCCCTATCTTTCACACATCCTCTAGCATCCCCGGATCGGCAGATCAGGTGAGCTAAGGGCACCTGGCATGGCAGCTTGGATCTGCTCCAGAGCTCTCCTTGTTCTGGGCCCCACACAAAACTGACAGTCTCTTAAGTCACTCAGCACATTGGTGGGAGAAGTATTCCCCAATACAGCTTATTGTTCTCCAAAATCCAAAGAGGCTCACTAAGTACTGCATCTCCTTCTTAGTCCTAGTAAGTACAGGGTGTAATGACTTGTTCTTTATCTTACAGGGCATGTCCCAACATGCCTTAGACCACTGAACCCCTAAACACTTCACTAGCGTGGGAGGCATTGCAGGATCCCTTCACAAGAGGATGCAGCCTGGGGGATCTGAGAACAGGTCTGGAAACTGTGGGTACCTCAACTTTCTTGACAGCTTTTGATATTTTAAATTGTTCTACAAGTCATGCAGTACCCTCATTGGCTGCTCAACTAGCTCACTCGTAGGAACATCACGGTCTATTAGCCATCATCAAATACTCGGTGGACTGAAGCACTCTGGCCTTGCTGGCTGTTGTGGTTTATATTCATTTTGACTCTGATGGTTAAGAGCAGACACCTGGTCTTTGTTTTTGTGAAATCCTAGCATCTTCGTTGACACTAGGGAGCCCAGGTAAATGGCAGAATCACCTATTCTTACCCTGGCCTAGAGTGGACAGTCATTACTAAGCTTCCCAAAGATGTTGTCATCCCCACACCGATAAATGTGGTTACCCCTCACTGATACATTTGAAGGGAATGTCCCTAAACCCTCCCAGGGAGTCTGGGTATAACCTAATAAGTTTTATTCCAACAGTCCTATCTCCCTGATCATTCTGACCCCTTCCTCTGCCAAGGCACTGCAGCCTCTTCCTATAATTTAATGTAAGGCATCATCATGTCTAAGCCTCAAGGAACCATTCAGAAACTAATAGCACCTCCAAGACAGTTCCTGAGTCAGTAGTCCCTCCCTCTCCTGTTTATCATCCTTCCAAACAGTCCCCGCTGTGTGCCCCTAGTTCATGCTGATACCAAGCCAAGCCCTGCAGCTCTTTCTGAACATAAGATGTTTTCTTCTGTATCCAGGTCTGTATTTCTCTACCTGGACTACTGTGAGAGCTAACCCCAGTTATTG
Organism: Cheracebus regulus; assembly: GCA_963574635.1. NCBI lineage: Eukaryota > Metazoa > Chordata > Mammalia > Primates > Pitheciidae > Cheracebus > Cheracebus regulus. The sequence goes on along the minus strand of CAUYQU010080682.1, from coordinate 7,992 downwards.
GTCTGGAAGCAATGAATGAAGGCTGGGGCAGAGCCTGAGGAGGGCATCATTTTGTCAGTCACTATCAAGAATCTAGTTGTAGGCGGGGTGCTGTGGCTCACATCTGTAATCCCTGCACTTTGGGAGCTAAGGTGAGTGGATCTACCAGAGTCCAGGAGCTCAAGCCCAGCCTGGGCAACATGGTGAAAGCCAGTTTCTACAAAAAATACAAAAATTAGCAGAGTATGTTGGCACATGCCTGTGGTCTCAACTACTCGGGAGGCTGAGATGGGAGGATTGCTTGGGCCTGGGAGGTCAAGGCTGCAGTGAGCTGTGATCATGCCACTACACTCCAGTCTTGGTGACAGAGCAAGACCTTGTCTCAAAAAAAAAAAAAAAAAAAAAAAAAATCTAGTTTCACCTAGATCTGGAGAAGAAAACAGAAGCAACATTCAAATTACCATCAGTCAACCGATGGAGTATTTTGGATGAAGTAAGAGAAGCCAAGAAGTGTACCTTCGGGCTCTGGGCTTCTCCCTGAAAGGCTGGAAAGAAATTCGGAGCAGGCAAAGTGAGAGCAAGTCAGATGGAAGAGACATTATGGGTCAGGTGGGTGAGAACTGTGGGAGGGAGGTTCAGGGTGCTCCATTTGGCAGGTTTTTCATAGTGCCTGTGCAGTCCAGGGCTCTGATTTCTGTAAGCAGAATGATGTCATTCATTATTTTATTCATCTATTTATTAAGTCAACATTTATTGAGAGACTCTTATGCTAGGTGCTAGGGCTCAATGATGAATAAAACGCTGTTTCCTTGTCTTTCGGAAATTCATAGTGTAGTGGGAGGTGGACAGAAGTGCCATTGGGTATTGATTGCCTGGCACTGACACATGCTAAAATAGAGGAATATACAGGATGCCATGGGAGTCCAGATGAAGTGAAAACCCCACTCTTACTGGTGTGTGTGCACACAGGAGGAGGTATGTAATGCCTTGTCTGGTTTTCTGTCCTGGCACATTCCCATTCCTCATTTCTAGAGCCACTTGACCATAATGACTGGTCAGGGATAATGTAAAGAATCTTCATTTGGCGGCTCAGAGGACTGCCCAGTCAAGCTTCCCTTCCGTCCTCAGCATCTGTACCTAGTTTCTTACTCTGCTTTTGGGACCCATCTCCTCTTGTACCCTAGATATCTTCTCTACTTTCATACCTGTTGCAACCTCAAAGATCCCTTGAATCTCTCTTGCCTAACCCTCTTTGAGGTAAATCCTACCTTCTTTTCTCTATACCTGCTTTGGGAGAAGGGGAAAGTGTCTTAATAGATGCACTAATTAGGCCCCTTCATGATCTAATGTCAGCCTTACATTGTTTCATTTCATAAATGAGCCCACGGGAAGTTAAGTAATTTGTCCAAATTCACACAACTAGAAAAGAAAAAAGCAGGACATTGAATGTAGAGCCAATATTCAGAGTACCTGATTTTTTTGTTTTTTTGAGACAGAGTCGCTCTGTCGTCCAGGCTGGAGTGCAGTGGCATGATCTTGGCTCTCTTGGCTCACTGCAATCTCTGCCTCCTGGGTTCAAGTGATTCTCCTGCCTCAGCCTCCTGGGTAGCTGGAACTACAGGTACGCAACACCACACCTGGAAATTTTTGTGTGTGTATTTTACTAGAGATGGGGTTTCACCATGTTGGCCAGGATGATCTCGATCTCCTGACCTCAGGATCTGCCTACCTCAGCCTCTCAAAGTGCTGGGATTACAGGCGTCAGCCACCACATGCCTGGCCAGAATACCTGATTTTACGTCCAGTATTCAAAGGACCGACTGCTATGGTCTGAATGTGTTCCCTCCAAATTCATGTGTTGAAATCCGAACCCCCACATTGGTATATTAGGAGGTGGGACCTTTTCAGATGTGACTGATCATGAGGGTGCAGCCGTCATGATTGGTATTAGTGCCATGTCAAACAGGAGAGACTGCAGAGAGCTAGCCAGCTCCTTTTTACCATGTGAGGGCACAGTGAGATAGCCCTGTCTATGAGGAAGTAGCCCTCACCAAACACCTTCTGGCACCTTGACCTTGGACTTCTCAGCCTCCAGAACTGTCAGAAATAAATTTCTGTTGTTTATAAGTGACAGAGTCTAAGATATTTTAATAGCAACAGGAATGGACTAAGACATTTACCAAAACCTTGAAGGCTCCCGGATGATCACCTCAAAAACACTCAGTCATAACGTTTTTCTATTCAAAGTCTCCAGTAGAAAAGAGAAAGCACTACAAAGATTGCCTTGTAATAGAATTCCTTCACTTTCTCTATCAAAGGTCCTGTCTGCCCCATGCACCTAGAGGCTCACAAGGCACTTACATTTCTGCCTTGTGAGCCTGGAGGTGCACAGGGCACAGAACCTTTGATAGAAAAAGCATGCATGTGCGCACGCATGTGCGCGCACACACACACACACACACACACACACATTCTGCTTAGTAGATACCACCAAACAATCTTCCAAAGTAATTGTATCAACTTACATTTCCACCAGCAGCATAGGCAGTAATTATCCTCATCAACATTTGGTATTGTCAGTCTTTTGAATTTTAGCCATTCTGGTGAGTTTGTAATAAAATATCATTGAGATATTAATTGCATTTACCTAATTATTAATGAGAATGAGCACCTACTTTAATAAGTATAATAAGTATAATATTTTCCATAGTTTTTTTTTTTAAGATACTGTCTCTCAAATTAGAGCTGTTCAAGGCCATAGAGTTTCTTTTAGCACAGCTTTAGCTACATCAAACAAATTTTGATTTGTCATATTTCATAATTTTTCTGTTCAAAATATTTTCTAACTTCCTATTGTTATTTCCTCTCTGAATCTATAGGTTTAGTTAGAAGCATATTTAGAAATTTCCAAACATATGGCTGCTTTGTGAATATGGTTTTGTTACTGACTTCTAGCTTAATTCCACTTTGGTCATGTAACATACTCTATGATTTCAGTGCTTGAAATTTGTTGATACTTGCTTAATGGCCCAGCATTTTGTAATTTTGGTGTGTGAACTAAGTGTGTATTCTGCAGATACTAGGTGCAGTATTCTATAAAGACCAACTAAGTCAAGTTTACAAATGTATACTCCTGTTAATATGAACTGATTTTTGTCTTGTCATTCTATTAGAACTCAGAGAGAGTAATAAAATTTGAGTCTATGCTATTAGTTACACGTAAATTTAAACTTGCTATGTCTTCTTAACAAATCTAATTTTCATCATCATGAGATCACTTTCTTTGTCTTTAGGAATGCTTTAATGTTAGCGTCTAGTTTGACATTATTGTTAAATCTTTGAGAATTCTGATATTTTAGTCTTGTGTTTTGTAAGTAGCATATGAAATTCAATGTTATTCAGGATAACAATCTTTGTCTTTTAGTCAGGGAATTTAAGTATTTATGTTATCTAATTTCTGATATTTTGGGGTTTAAATCTACCATTTTGCTGAGTTTTCAATTTGTACTGTTTGTTCTATGTTCATTTTTTTCATTTCTTGCTTTCATTTGCATTGATTGAAAATTGTAAAAAGTTATTTGAATCCTATAAATTCTTGTCATGATTACACCAAATATTGCAATATGTATATCTGATAAAAAAATAAAATATTATTTGATTCTTTTTTTCTCTTCTGGGGAATGTAGGTACTGTAAAAATACTCTCAGTCTATTTCTCTCCTGACATAATGCTTTTTCAGTGTATTATAATTTTCTATATAATAATCCATAAGATACTACTTTGGTTTTATATAGTCAATATTCATTTATAGTTATCATGCCTTTCTGCATTTCTGACTTTCTACCTGGAATCTTTTCCTTCTGCCTGAAGGCAGATTTATATATATGTAGATAAATGAATTCAAGTCTATTGGGGATGAACTCTACCAGTTTGGTTTGTCTGAACATGTGTCTTTTTATTTTCATTCTTTACATATTTCTATATCTTGGGAGCAGAATTCAGGGTTGGCAGTTATTTTTTTTCAGCACTTTGGAGCTATGATTCCATTGTCTTTTGGCTTGGAATGTTGCTATTGAAGAATAAGTTGTAAGTCTGATTATTGTGCGTTGATGGCAATCTTTTTCTCATGTTGTGTTGAAGATTTTTTCTTTGTTCATTTTTTTGTTTTTAGCAGTTTTACATAAAGTACACATAAGTTTTCCCTTATTTAACTAGTTTTTGATTTCCTGAATCCATCATTTGATGTATTTAATTAATTTTGGAAATGGCTCAGCTAATTACTCTTTAAATGATGTTTCTGTTCCGTTATTTGTCCCCGTTTAGTACTTCAATTAAATATATATCAAGGCTTTTCATGGATCTTTTGTATCAGTGCCATGGTTGGGAAAAAGAGAAGTACAAGATTGAGATTAAATATTCTGAAGCCAATTGTCAGAGTAATTTATGTCTTTTGAATCCAATAAAGATTTGCGCATATATTCAGTTTGTCTTTTTATTATTTTGTTTTTCTAATAATTCAATTAAATTATATTTTACAAAGGTATCATTTTATGACATTTTGGATTTTTTTTTTAGTTTGGAAAGTGCTTTACTAGGTTCCTTAACCTTCTTATAATTTTTTTTAGCTTTGTCTTTTAGCTTTGTAGTCTGGATATTTTCTTCTATACTACAAATTCTCTCTTCATCTATTTGTAATTAACCGTGAAATCTGTTGTGTTTTAATTTTTTTTTTTAATTCTAGCATTTTCACTGGCTCTTTTAAAAAAACAGTTTTCAGTTCTCTGTCAAAAGTCTCAGGGTTGACTTTTGTCTCTCTGAACAAATTAAGTATAGTATTATTTAAAGTCAATACACTTTTTTAAAGTTTAAGAACTAATTTCTGAGCGATTGTAATCTATATCTGTTTTCTTGATTTTCATTTGTGTGGTCTTGTTTTTCTGTTTTTTTTTTTTTTTCTTTCATTGTATTCAGATATTTCTACCTAAAACGTTATTTGTAGTCATAATTAGAATTCTGCAATGATGTCATCATTCTCCAAAGTGAATTTATACTTACTTCTACTAGGTACTTGGGGCCTCAGCATTATGGGATCACTTTAATTCAATTTCAGGTATAGTGAATCTGAGTTTCTAGAGCCTTCTTTTGGATTATCATTGTTTTTAGGTTACTGTCCTTCAGTGGCCCATTCAAATGCAGAGATTCACCAGAGTTCCCCTGGCTTGCTGTTGCTGGGCCCCAAATTTAGCCTTAGCTCTGTGAGGCGCTTTTTAACCAACTTCCTGCTCAGCCACTTGGTCTCTCAGTCCTGCTTTTAGAAATTCGCATATACTGCTGGGTGCAGTGGCTCACATCTGTAATCCCAGCACTTTGGGAGGCTGAGGCGGGTGGATCACTTGAGGTCAGGAGTTTGAGACCAGCCTGGCCAACATGGTGAAACGGTCTCTGCTGAAAATACAAAAAAATGAGCTGGGTGTGGTGGTGCACTATAATCCCAGCTGCTTAGGAGGCCGAGGCAGGAGGATCACTTGAACCCGGGAGGCAGAGGTTACAGTGAGCCGAGATCGTGCCACTGCACTCTAGCCTGGGCAACAGAGTAAGAACCTGTCTAAAAAAAACAAAAAGAAAGAAAGAAAAAAAAAAGAAAAGAAAAGAAAAAAAAGAAATTGGCATATACCATAGAGAAAGCTGCCCTACATGCCGGACTCAACGCCCATGGTCTGTATCCTTTACCAGATCGTAACCCAGTAATTCCGCACCATCTTGTTTGATGTATAGCATGTTGTAGTAGATTCTTAAAATGTATTTTGTTTTGCTGATTGTCCTCAGTAGGAGGGATGGCGTGGATTACCTAGTTCTCCATTCCTAGAACAGGAAGTCCTATATAATCTAGGTTTAACCAAACATTTCCCTTAATGAATAAGTAATTATAAAGATATTTTAAAGAAAGAGGTTGAGTCAGGAGATTTCCCTAATAATACAAATTTAACTGAACAACATGAAAGGGCAGAGCTGTCATTTTTCTAGCTCCTTATATAAGTACTTCTTTAACTATGTTACCAGAGAAAGCCATGAACAAAATCATTTGGCCAAAAAATTGTGAAATTATTCAGATAGACGTGATCTTTTAATAACTGTGGAAGTAACCATGTTTAATGCTATGAGCAGAGCATTTTGAAAATGGACTTTTGGAAAGTCTCCAATAGTTATATGACTTTTATTGCCAAAAATGCAATGAATATGCCTCTTTAAAAACTTTCGTATCTACATACTTGGAAATAGAATTTTTAACCTTTTAAAAATGATAAACAGTTCTAGAGGACTTTGAATAAAATTTTTTAAAGTTTATATTAACAAGTAGTTGACATTAGGAAAGATAAAAATTTACTAGCTAATTTTTATTGGAAACTTTATCTAATTGATGAATAGGGTTGAAAAGCAAATATCATCATATTTTAGGGAGATGAGCAATAAAGCTCTTCTCTTGTTTTAATCAAAGTATTTTAGACGTATCTTTTCCATGTCTGATGACTATTAAAACCAAACACCAGACCAGGTGCTGTGGCTCATGCCTGTAATTCCAGCACTTTGGGAAGCTGAGGTGGGCCAATCACGAGGTCAAGAGATGGAGACCATTCTGGCCAACAGGGTGAAACCCCGTCTTTACTAAAAATACAAAAATTAGCTAGGCGTGGTGGCGTGCACCTGTAGTCCCAGGTATTTGGAAGGCTGAGGCCCCCTTGAACCTGGGGGGGCGGAGGTTGCAGTGAGCAGAGATCGCGCCACTGCACTCCAGCCTGGCAACAGAGCAAGACTCTGTCTCAAGAAAAACAAAACACACACACACACACACAACTAAAAAAATCAAGCACCAAAAGAAATGAATGTAGAATTAGACCTTTTACTCATAGAGGTTTAATTGATGAAGCATATTCAATCACATAGCTCTCATCAAAATTTTAATTAAAATTTCAAAGGTAAGTGCAAAATAGTTTTTGCATCATTAATAATATTATAAAAATATAAAATATTTTAGATTTCAAATTTCATCTTTTTACTTTTTCTATATATTGTAACTAATTTGTTTTCTATATATTAAGTATACACTGTCTATATTGTATGTATATATGTATAAATATATACATATATAAAATTTAAAACTGAATAAAATATATATGTTTTGGGAGTCCTTACTCAAAAGCTTTTATTCATTAGTCTTAAAAACTTGGTGGTCATTATATAGGGTTACCTCTGGAAAGTTGCCTTCTAGGTTTGACCAATTTGGATGAGTAGGTCTCTACCCCTTACCCTCACCCCATTTATTTATTTATTTATTTAATACATTTTTTATTGCACTTTAGGTTCTGGGGTACATGTAAAGAACATGCAGGATTGTTGCATAGGTACATACATGGCAATGTGGTTTGCTGCCTCCATCCCCATCACCTGTATCTAGCATTTCTCCCCGTGTTATCCCTCCCCAACTCCCTACCCACCACTGTCCCTCCCCTGGTCCCCTGCAACAGACCCCAGTGTGTGATGCTCCCCTTCCTGTGTCCATGTGTTCTCATTGTTCAACACCATCCTATGTTCAACATGCAGTGTTTGATTTTCTGTTCTTGTGTCAGTTTGCTGAGAATGATGGTTTCCAGGTTCATCCATGTCCCTACAAAGGCCACGAACTCATTGTTTTTTATGGCTGCATAGTATTCCATGGTGTATATGTGCCACATTTTCCCTGTCCAGTCTATCATTGATGGGCATTTGGGTTGGTTCCAGGACTTTGCTATTGTAAACAGTACCGTGATGAACATACATGTGCCTGTGTCTTTATAATAGAACGATTTATAATCCTTTGGATATATACCCAGTAATGGGATTGCTGGGTCAAATGGAATTTCTATTTCTAGGTCCTTGAGGAATCGCCACACTGTCTTCCACAATGGTTGAACTAATTTACCCTCCCACCAACAGTGTAAAAGTGTTCCTATTTCTCCACATCCTCTCCAGCATCTG